>JAPKLX010000658.1:0-15834 GCA_026898415.1 Leonotis leonurus
AATTGAGGAATTATTTTTAAGACAGAACCCACCTATTTTAGAATGAGTGGGACTCCGAGGATATGCAGGAATGAGACTGCATATCCAAAGAGAGCTTAAAAGATATGGCCAAAGAATGAAGGACTCGAAGGAGCAGTGACCCGAAGATGATTTCAACGAATGACATTATATGATTAGTGACACAATCATGGTCACCTTATTCGGTAGTATACCTCAACAAAGATTCAATTCGGCTATTAATTTATCGCTAGATTTCTTAGAGAGTTATAACCCGAACGATGCGTGAGTTCAGTTCGCGAGTAGCAAGTTTCGGTTTCAGTTTAATAAGTGAGATTCAGTTCCAGTAGAACGTAGAGAATAAGGGAGTTCAATTTCAATTTCAGTTTCATTTTTTCAGTTCAGTGGAACGTAGACAGTTTTAGTTTAGTTCAGTTTTAACTCAGTTCATTCAGTTCAGTTCAGCTCATTCAATTTAGTTCAGCTCATTCAATTCAATTCAATTCAATCCAGCTCATCTCCTAGTCAAGAAAACCATTGAAATATTATCCCCGAACCTTTTGTGTTCAGCATATGCTAAGAACAATCTTATTGCTTCTAGTCTGGCTACGGGTGCAAATGTTTCATCAAAATCAATGCCTTCTTGTTGATTATAGCTTTTAGCTACTAATCTGGCTTTGTTTCTGACTACTTCACCATTCTTATCTCGTTTATTTTTGAACACCCATTTTACACCTATTACTCCTTGGTGTTTGGGTCTGTCCACGAGATATCAGACCTCATTTCTTTTGAACTCATTAAGTTCTTCTTGCATTGCTGTTATCCAATTTGCATCTTGTACTGCTTCATGAGCATCAGATGGTTCAATGCGAGATAAGTAGCAGCTCAACAAGGCACTTTCTCCATACATTTTTCTGGTCCTCACACGATCTGATAGGTTCCCAACAATTTGTTCTGGTGAGTGATCTTGTTTCCATCTCCTTCTCCTGGTCATCTCTTCATCAGATATCTCAGGATCAGGTTGATCTGTTGGTTCCTCAAATTCAGTGTGTGCTGTTGATGAAGCTTGGAATGGATTGTCATCTGCTCCTACTTCTGGATTTAAATTTTCATGTTGATCATCATCTTCAATGACTGTTTCATTGCTTTCAGTTGGTGATCTGTTTTCATCCAGTTCATGTTGGATTATTCCCCCTTGCTGTATGATTTCATTAGCAATAGGTGGAGTATTGATCTCTTCATCATCACTTTTTGAGTTCCAGATTAGAATATCTTCTAATAGCAACTCATTCATCTTTCTTGTAGTCATCTGGTTTTCTGTCTGTTTATCATCTGATGGCCTGTACTCAACGATGGACTCATCAAAAACAATATGAGGTGTTACCTCCATAATATGAGAGTTCTTATTGTAGACTCGATATGCTTTGCTGATATCAGAATATCCTAAAGTGCGAAAGTGCGAAAGTAACACAAACAACCGAAACTGCGAAAGTAAGAGATCTTAGGCTTTCTATTGTGCGAGCTGCCTCTTTTAGTGATCTGTTTCTCCTTTCAACAACTCCATTCTGTTGAGGTGTTCTAGCAGCTGAATTTTGATGAGTGATCCCCATCTTATTGCAGTATGCTTCAATCTTTTGGTTGAGAAATTCTGTTCCTCAATCTGTTATGATAATAACTATATTCACCTCCTTCTGTTTGGTGATCTTGTGTAGAAAATCGGGCAGTTTGGCTAGTGTCTCTTTCTTCTTTAACAGAAAGATGACCCAAGTGAACCTTGAATAGACATCAATAATTACTAAGATGTATTTTCTTCCATTTTCACTTAATGGTTTTACTGGTCCAAACAGATCCAGATGCAAAAGCTCCAGTATTCTTGATGTTGAGTGAGCTGTTTTGCTTGTAAAGGATGATCTGGTCTGCTTTCCAGCTTGACAAGCATTACACACATGATCTTTGTCATAGACTTGATCTGGTAGACCTTCCACCAACTTCTCTTTTGCAATCTTGTTGATTGACTTGAAAGACTCAATCTCTTGTGCCATAACTAGCTTGTTTCTGATACAGTTTTAGTAACTAAGCAGGTCTCGATCTGGTTTGTCCACTGGATAATATATAACCTGTCCTGCAATTTTCCGGTAAGGAGTATCTCATCTCCTTCCTTGTTCTTTACAAAGTAATTGTTAGTATCAAAGATGATCTGATTACCATTTGCACAGAACTGACTAACCGAAAACAGATTGTGGCTAAGACCCTCAACATATGATACATTTGAGATGGTACTCTTGCCAACCTTTACTTTTCCATATCCTCTGGTGTATCCTTTTGAGTTACATCCAAAGGTGACCTGTGGTCCTGGCTTTTCAACGTAATCTGATAGTAAATTCTTGTTACATGTCATGTGCTTCGAACATCCACTATCAATTATCCAGATTGTTCCTCTTGCTATCGTGTTTCTTCTTGCAGTCTTCTGGTCCTGCAATTAGTTAAACTTAGCTACCCTTCAACGTTTGGGTGCTTGGTTTATAGAAAATGTTCCCTTTGGAATACAGAATATTTTTGTGTTAGGAACAAATATATAGCAGGTGATAATGTTTCCATTATTATAAACTCTAGATAAGGAATGAAATTCAGATGGATGGTATCTTTCTATTCCATCATTCTTCAATTTCTTCTTAATAGGTAATGTCCTGTTGACATTCTTGTTGTGTAATGTCATGTTGACACGTACATTATCTGTTTTTGTGTAATGAGCTGGTTGACCCCTTTGTTTGGTAGTATTGTCTGTACCCTGTTTCTTTTATCATCATCTTTTGTGGGTGACCTTTCTTGTTCTTCAGATCTATTACTTGATCTGGTATTTGCTTTCTTTCAGGTACAAATCTTGTAGTTCCCGAAGGCTTTTTTGAGTGAACTGGATATCCTAATCCAGATGTGCCTTTTTGTTGCAGATTAACTAGCAATTTAGCACGTTCATCACTTTTGTAGATTATTTCTTTGCCTTTCCTTATTCTTTCTTCGGCTACGTTGTTTCTAGTGATGAGATCTTTGACCTTTGAATTTAGTGAATGAATCTCTCTATCTTTTCCCTTGATCTGTTCTTCCAGATCAGTTGTTTTAGCAAAAAATTGGGTATTTGTTGTGCTCAATATCTGTTCAGATTTCTTCAGCCTATCGTTTTCTTCCACAACTTCTCTAAACAGTCTCTTGATGCTCGAATAGCTCTTGAACATCTCATTAACTTCTTCCCATGAGTATTACGATTGATCTTCTATTTCCTGTTCCAAATCATTATCATTTGAAGAATTGGAATTGCACGAATTTACCTCGACTTCATCTAGACCGTTGTCTAGTCCAGAATGCTTCATCATTCTCTGATGTTCTATCTGAGAAATGGCTTGAGCTGCTTGATTCTACTTCAGCTAGCATGGCCTTGCGCTCATATTTGAGTTTTCGATCTCTTTTTGCTCTTAACTCTTCTCTTTGACTTTTGGGCAGATCAGGACAATCTGTCTTGAAATGACCTGTTCTGCCACATCCAAAGCAGGTATAATCTGTTGATTTAGAATTTTTAGAGGACTTACCTGTCTGTTGTTTAGACTCATCTTTGCTATCAGATCGATCATTGTCGTGTTTCTTGTAGAATTTGTTTTTATTGTTTTTGTAGAAACGTCTGAATTTCTTCTATCTGACCTCCATCTTGTCCATAAGTTTAGCAATCATTGCAAACTCTTTTAGCAGTTTGTCATGACCCTTCTCTTCATCTTGTGTAGTAGATTCAGAAGGTTCATCTGTTTTGCTCTTCGCTTTGAAGGCTACTTCTTTGTCCTTCTTTGAGCTGCTTTCTGCCTTTTTGGACAAATGATCTGGTCCACGAATTCTTTGAATGTCACATTCATGGCCTTCAAGATGATCAAATAGAGCTTCTGTCGAAAGTTCATTAAAGTCAACACGAAGTGGTTGCATTGCAACGTATATCTCCCAGCTAGGTGGAAGTGCTCTGAGTATTTTCATGTTTTTCTCCCTTTGAGTATATTTGTTCCTTTTGAACGCTGATATCTCAAGTAAGATTCCAGTGAACCTTATTTTCATTTGTTCGATGGTCTCGCCTGGTCTCATTTTGAATTCATCGTATTTGTTGCAGGCAAGTGACAGCTTGTTTTCAATCATGACTTCAGACCCTAGACACAAGTCTCTTAAGGCTTCCCACATCTCTTTGGCAGTATCCAGATCTTGGATTTTGGCCAGATGTACACCTTTGACTGTGCTAGATATGATTCCCTTTGCAAAATCATCCAGATTGGCTTCGCGACGTTCCTCTGAAGTGTATTTTCTTGGATCCTTAGGAACTATCTGTGTAGTTACTCCAGATGAAGTAGTTACGGTCTTTTCTTCAGTGATGGGCTTTGATTGCTGTTTTGATTTTGAAACTCCATTCTCTATATCCTTGGATAGAAAATTCTTCACAAGCCCTAACAACAGAAGATTCCATACCAAATAGTATGCACGTGAATGAAAGTAGGTTTTCCTAGATCTATTCAAGTTGACCACCCAGGTATTAACCCTGTGAAACAGAAACAATGGTATTATGAACCACTACTCTGATACCACTTGTTGGTCCCGAAAGAGCAAGGTTTGGTGTATGTGGGGGGGGGGGGAATACACCAAATACAAACTTTTCAGTTTACTTGGCTGATTATCAGAGAGTTCAAGCTATTCTTAAAGAAGAAATTGCTCGGCAGATGACTGACCAGATCGATTGACAGATCGATAACAGATCAATCCAAAACAGGTTGCTCTCTAGTGTAAATACTTAGACAATAATAAGAGTGATCTTATTACTTTCAAGGTATTGTTTGTGCGGAAGTATGGTGGACTTAGTTGGTGCTCTTTATATTGAAAACCTTAATTATAATCCAGATCGATAAAGCAGGTTGATTGAAATGCAGTTTAAATGATAGTGCAATGGTTAGAATAAATAAACAAGAGAATATAAATATGCAGAAGGATAAATGACACAATTGTTTAACGTGGTTCGGGAAATCCCTACGTCCACGGTCTGATCAAAACTAGATCAGATTATCCACTACTAGGATACTCTTCTTCTTTATACTCGCGGAGAACGAGCCACAAGTTTCAAACACAATCTGGTTGAAACTTATGCACGAATAAGGGTCGTGTCCCTTTACAACAGAGTACCTCTACGTTACCACTAGAAAACTAGTAGCTAGCAGGGTGATCTCCTTTGTCTCGATAAGACAGACTTGAATCGTGGTTGGGTTGGTGTGATTTAGAATCAAAAACAGTTTGAAGCTTTAGTCTGACGTAGAAATTGACTGCTTGAGAATGTTTTTATCGATGTAGCACACGTATCTTTTTCAAACTTTTGAGCTCCAAAAATATATATAGGCTTTGAATTTGAAATTCTAGCCGTTTGTTGATTGGCGCGAGATGATTGTAGAATGCCAATCAATGATGTCCATCATATCTGCTCTTGCCTAGTAGAAGCGTTGATTGAATCCTCTAAGTATGGAAAGCAGATCGATAGTGATTACTTTCCTTCTTCGTGTCAATCAAGGATTTTCTTTGCAAACCTTAGTGGATGGACTTCAATATTGACGTGACAAGTGGATATGATGTGTAGGATGATGTCATTTGGAGGTTTGATGACTCTATTGATCTGGTGCTTCGCTGTGATCATCGATCTGGTCGGTGATCTGGTCGATGACTGTCATAGCAGATCGATTTCTTCTTCTTGAAAAATGTCTTGGTCTTCAACCTAGACTATTATTGAAATGACTTCTATAGGAATAATTCCTTTACATGCTAAGTCATCTCCTAATCTGTTCTCTATCACAATTCACTTTATGCTTAGTGATCTGTTAACATGTAGAACAGTTTAACACCAATCAAAGCTGTAAAGACTAAGTGTGTTTTGAAAGATCATTATCAAAACCAAACTACTTCGGTGTTCCCAACACCTTTCTTTTTACTCATTGAGTACGATCAAAACTAGATAACTTCTTGTGATTATACTTCTTCTCCCTAATATTGGAAACTACAATCTAGGGTTACAACTGGATCAAAACTAGATCCTAACTTTGAGATTTTGTTAACTTTTTTCCAGAAAATAAACCGTCAAAAACTTAAAAACACTCTAGAGAATTCTAAGATGGTGTTGAAGTGTTTTTGAACGTTGAGAGCTTGAAGATTTTTGAGTAGAGTAATGGCGATTTGAATGCTTGAATTCTCGTACCCTATTCTGGAAGTGAAGGTGGTATGTATATGTCCATGGCTGGAACTATCCGTTAGAGAGAGAAGAGTCCTTCTTCTCCGCATTAATGGCTGCATTAAATGCATGGCAGTGGTGTTGATACACGCGCTGCCTTAAGAGCGTCTTGTTCCACCTTTCACGCGATTTCCCAGTGCATTGACATACTAGGAATGATTCACCGTACTGCTAATTTGATATTCTCGTACTTCATTCCAAAAAATATGTTGTTGATGTGACAATACACTGAGTGGTTGACTTATGACAAATTTAGGTATGTCGGCAGTCCACCATAGTTATTGTGTGAACCAGCTCGTTTGCTTTTGGTATAGCAGATCGCTCGGAGTTGAGCTGTTCTTCTACAAGTTAATTGGTTTGGTTCCCAATTAACATTTATAACTTCATTTTGAAGACATCTTGATGGTTGAGGAGAAATGAGGGACATATAGTTTTTGATAAAACGATCTGTTGTTATTGGACAGCGAGCTGCTGGATATATATTAACTCCAGATGTTCCTCCTCTTGAAGTCTCGAAGTAGATTTCTTCTATCCTAGTCACAACATGATTATAAGGACAGATAGTTAACTTATCCATCTGTTCCTTTTACATTGTAGTTGTTTCTATGCGAAGTCTAGAAAGACAGAGTGTTATAAGTATGTTTGAAACTTCAAACTTCTTTTACAATTGTGATCTGTAAGAAAAGCATTCTAGAGATAATGAAATCAAAAACCAAGACAAGTGAAGATAGACAACGAGCTATAAGTTTGATAGACAGATCGTTATTTTCATTAAAACGATATGTTCCAGGAAAGATTTGAAAGAATAATACAGAAAGTAAACCATATGATCTGCTTCTTTTATAGTTGAGTTGTTCCTTAAAAGATGACATTGACTACTTGGTTTTCAGAGATCATAAAACATCATCAAAACATAAATAAATTCGTGGGGTTCCCAACAAATTACCAGAAGGGTTAGTCTCGTTATAATAAATAACGTTTAAAAGCATTACTTTAGTTCTGGACAAAGAGCGATTGTCATCAGAAACTCTCAAATGTATATATAGAGATAAATTTCATGAGAGTTTACAAAAATATATGGCCAGAACATATGAGCACAAAATTAAGAAGAATAAGAAAGATAATAGAATAAAGAGGTCAGCTACCCTCCTTTCACTTCAGGCTTCTTCTTCGCTGCTTCTCGCATCTCCTTTTTCTTCTCCTCTGATATCAACTCATAGCTTTCATACACTCCGTCTCGAATGCGAGCATAATCAGGATTGCTATCACCAATGGAGTATCCACACCAATTGGCAATCGAGTTGATGTAGGAGAGGATCTTGGTCTTGTCTGGTACAATACTTCCTTTTATCAATGGAACCTTCATAGGACGTTTTGGTGGTGCTCGGAGCTGAATGTTTGCTGCTGCTGAGATGACTCGGCTAACAAATTCTTGGTTCCTTGAGACAATTGAGGCTCCTTGAGAAAATAATGATTCAGAATCAATCTAGTCTTGAGAAGTTCCCATTCTTGAAGGTCTTTGAGTTCAAGAACCTTCTTGGTAGATTCAACAATTTCTTTTGAAATGGTTTCCTTATAGGTGGTACTCAGAGCAGCTACCGACTTCATGACTTCCGTGAGCTTTTCATTGCATTCCCTGTAGTTCTCATCGTGCTTTGTGAGAGTAGTGCTTGTAGACTGACACTTTTCTTTGAGTGACTTGGTCATTGTTTCAATAGCATCGTGAACCTGGTCCGTGATTCTCTTCTCAGTTGCGGCCAGTTGCTCTTTCTGCTAGGTGTTGAATCTTGTCAAGATAAGTACAACATGCTCCTATAGTTCAACTACTACACCAGGTGTGATAATGGTTTCATCAGTTTCTTGATTGATGTCCTGCCTCTCGTTGTGGGTAATCACTATAAGCTCAACATGTATGAAGACACATAGAACCCCCAAGAGTCAACTAACAAGAGATCGACAAAAAGCCTGAACGTAGGCTTCACAATCGCTCAACCTCCACGTTTAGAAATACATTCAGGTCTGAGCACAAAAGTACTCAGTAGGCAAGTGCCAAAAGCACACTCATACATATATATCTTTCATGCCATTGTAAGTGAAACATATGGATTTTGTGTCTAAAGAACCTATGTTCACTAAAATCATTTTGTAAAATCTTAAAGTTGATTATGTGGTCTAAGTTCTTTGTAATCTACCATATCTGAAGTTCTATGTGCTGGGGAGGTGGCCACCTCCCACGGACATTGGACCGCCCAACCTGCTAAGATAACTCACGGTCCGCTGTGTACACTAGTCCGAGTAACATATCTAATCTATTGGGACCCGAATTAGATTATAAATAAAAATATAGACATCATACGTAAATCGAAATATTTATGGCAAGACAGTACTTTGAAAACATCTAACTTCATTCTAAAATTATGTACACATATTTTATAGAATAAGAAAGTCTACTTGAATAGTCTTGACTGGTGATGACTTCGTTCTCGGAACTCGGATCCGACCTCTCGTCGAAACCTTTAAATAAATCTCAAGTGAGACAAAATTTCCAAGTAAGATTAATATTCTCTAAGTGTAAGAAAATATTATCCTTTATTATTTCTAAAATTATTCTCAGGTCTTTAACTCGATTATTATTCAAGTATCAAATTTATTGTCTAGAAGTGTCGTCGTTGATTTATCAATCAAACTACGATTTGTTATTCTAATTCCATTCATTAAACCCAAAGTAATTAATTATTGGGTATGATAATTTTAAGGAAATTCTAATTGAATATTTTCATCCTTAAGTCAAAATATATAGGTAAAATCTTATAGGTTGGAATAATCTTAATTAATATACATTAAGTATGATTTAAACATAGTTGTGGCCCATCAATAAATAACGGCCCATTTACTGATTGTTTGGCTCAAACATAATTTATACATTATACTACTAGTCTATGAGAATTATTTTCGGCCCACTTATTGAATCATCCAACTTAATTAGTTAAGCCCATAAAATTAACAAGTTCTTAGCCCAATAATGACCTAATAATCCATATCACCAGCCCATTTGTATCCCACACCGCGTGGCCCATTTGAAATAATAAATTCGACCCATCTAGATAACTAAGGGTCGGCCCACTCTGTATCTAACCCGGCCCATATCCCTACACTTACACCCTGGTCCTAACACTTTCTCTGTAGACACAACACACCCACACAACTTTCCTCTCTCTCTCTCGGCCGCTCTCTCTGTCACGCCCCAAATTCGTGTGCATTATATAAGAGAGTTGTCATTGAAAATCGAGCAGCATCTCCTCTATAACTTTGACTATGCCGTTTTACGGACCAAACAGCTAACTAGTGCAAAGACAATATCTATAATAATGAATCTAATGCAATTTGGAGATAATACAGCTCGATACATGGGAGCGGTAATCCAAAATCCCAAGCGGCCAAATCGTCCAAGATGAAATGAATTGGAGATAATACAGCTCGATACGTGGGAACGGTAATCCTGAATCCCAAGCGGCCGAATCATCCAATATGAAACACGGGATTGGAGATAATATAGCTCGTCTCGTAGGAATGGTAATCCAGAATCCTCGAGAGGCCGAATCGTCCAATAAGAACCGTCGATCAAAGGTGGAGGTTAGTGAGCCTAGCTCTCCAAAAGGAGTCACTCACCCAGCTCACCAAGTGTGGTCGGCATTCGCTCGAACACTACATAAAGGACCGAGGAGTTGAGCGTCCAAGAGGGGCCGACTACATCTAAGCTCTCCTATGCACGTGTATGCATGTAATGGACAATGATAATATGATAACATGAATCTTTATTAATAATGGCCGATGAGGCCTTCGTGGAATAATAATACTTTATAATATCATAACATACGTGAGCATGGCAGCGGAAATTCTTATGTATAGAACGGTAAACCGTTCTCGTGATGAAGCAACCGTTATCCCAATAACTCCATTCCTCAGCCACACATCATGCTGCTTCCTTAGCCTGTGAAAAATTTTGTAAAACGTGGGGTGAGTACTAGTGCACTCAGTTGGGTTTTTCATAAAACGAAAAACATAGTCTCTGTTTAGTATACTTACCTTAGAAGGTTTTAAAACAAAAATAACTTCTAAGTAAGCAAAAAATTTGTGCATAAATTAAACATGACCCGACATGACGTTACTCTTATATAGGTTATGTCCCGGGCCTTTTACCACCGAAGGATCATAAACATTCAGTCAAATAGGGCTCGGGGAACCGTACACCCTAACATAACATGAGTCAAAACCCGATGGTGATCAACCCACCACAGTAGAGACTAAATGATCACAGTCCTTAAATTGACATGTTAGGCCGAATAAGAACCCCCGACGGTCGATCAGAGCATTAAACAGTCGATACCTTCGTGAAAACATTTTAACAGAGATCCATGCATTTTTGATTTAAAGAAAAGAGCTTAATGACTCAAAATATGTATATATCCCCAACCTTTAACTGATGATATTCCTTGATTACGGGAAAACCGTATGTCCTTATGATCTCAAATTTCAGTGCTAGGTACCTGTTAGTCATAAGGAATATATTTTGGCTTTAATTTCCAAAAAGGAACTATAGATAAGTATTACTAAATTTTTAGGCTTAATATTATTATTTTTATCACGTAATAAATTAATTTGGAAGCAACCGGGCTTTCAAATGACCTTGGCCAAGAAGGCAAAAATACTCAGTGCAATATTCTTTCTTGAAATATGCAAAGAAATCATGCATGCATGCAACTTCATTTTTACTTCACCTAGAAGTAACGTCGTCATTTCTCGATTTTAAGAAAAACCGTTCGATGAAATTTAGTCCAATTTCTTTTGAAAAATCCTATATTTGTTTTTTTACATGCACCATAAATTTCACCATAAGATAATAACCGTTGAATAAATTTCCTTTAGAAAAACATAAAAATAGTATTATATATATATATATATTTATATATATATAATGCATGCAAAATTTTTACGTAGGCGAAAACACAATATGATCATGCCAATATGTAGAATGCATGGCTGTGAACACAAAACATTAGGGGACCTTAGCCGTCCGAAGAACGGATGACCACCGAATCGAAGATTTCGGACTCCATCGGTGACCACGAATTTGGAGGCGGTGGTGGTCGGTCGTGGTCCCTTCAAGTCCCTTCAGGTCACTTCCGGCCATCATCGTCCCGAACTTCCTTTAGTACTCGAGTTCTCTGTAATGAGAGCTATGCATAGGAGAAAACTGTTTCAAAAAAGGACGTGAAATGAAGAAGAAAATGAGAGGTGAAGTTATGATAAAATTACGGCGACGGCGAGGTCGCTACGGTCACCCAACGGCGGGTGAGCCACCTTCGTTGAGTTCCCAAGCTTCCATTGCCTTGCCTCGGTGTACCACTTTGACTCAACTCGACTTCGTAAGCTTGGCGACGGAGCTTCGTCGCTCGTCAATGGTCGACGAAGGTAAAAGGAAAAAAAGAAGAAGGGGGGGGGGACTGTGTTGTGCATGAATGGGGGGAGGAAGAAAGTCTCGACTCCCCCCCTGCTATTTATAGAATAATTTTCCTTTTTTTTTAATTATTAATATAATAATATTATATTATTATTAAATGCTTAAAGCTCGAAAATTCATAACTTCTACATACGATCTCCTTTCCGACCAAACTTAACGTCTCATTTTAAAAACTCTACACAATGACTATAATATTGCTAACTTTCAATCATGCTTGAAAAATCTCGTTTTTCGAATGAAATACCTTAACTTTAAAAATACGTAGTGACTACATATGAACTCCTTTTTGGGCAAACTTAGTGCCAATATTTTTCTTTTGAAAAATTCTACGCAAGGAGTATAATATGTATATACTTTCGACTTATTCATGAAAGCTCATTTTTAAATAAATCTTTTGAAAAGCTTTCCCGATCTGCCAAATTAACATGGTAGGTCCTAACAGGGTTTAGGTTTTTCCTAAAATTATTATTTCACCATACCTAGGTCCCTTAACAGTTAGAACACTTAAAAGTATAGTTAGAAATTTTTGGGATATTACACTCTCCCTCTACGGTAAGTCTCTCTCTTCGGTCGCTCTCCTTCTCGCCGAAGTCCCAACGGCGCCGCTGTCTCTCCTTATCCGATGTCCTAGTTGGGGCCTTTCTTCTTCCAGGAGTTCTCTCAAACTCCCTCAACTATCAACGCTCAGCTTCGCATGCAGGTAGCCCCTCTTCTCTTTTAACAATCTGTCTAATTCATCTGCTCTCATCTCTTATTTGTTTTCTTTTGACTGCAATGTCCAAAGCTCAAAATCGGTGTTTCCTTATATCCTAGCCAAAGGCAATCAATTTCACTTACCCCAGTCCTCGATTTCTCTGATTGCGTTTTCCCCTAAATCCATCTCAGATTGGTACATGTATGAGGTGGGTTAAATCTTAATTTTCGATCCTTTCTAAATTAATAATCTGCATGTTATTGTTTCTAAAGATTTCTACAATATTATTGTCTAGTAAGAGTTCTTGGTCACAACCTTATCATTTTATCAATTTCAGAATCTGATTGCTCTTGTCTGTCTAATTAATTGGTTTTAGGTTGAATTGTGTTCTTAGGCAAATTTCGAAGTTTTTATTTTTATTTATTTCCAGCTCTAGCTTTTCTTTCTTTTGTATTGAATGAGCTAATTTCCTAGGGTGTACTGAATGTTGGGCTTGGAGTTTGGGAATTGAAGTTTCATGTGGTTCTTTTCTGGGAGGAACGCACAATGACTAACTTTGTGCTTATTACCTTATGGTTCTGGCATATAAGTGACTTGAGGGAAGGGGTGGTTGCTCAGTTGCGAGACAGCGCTATTAGAGAGTGAGCTAAGTTCTCATCTTCTCCCCTTTTTATTTAACTGTTACTTCTTTTTAGTGTGTCACTCCAGTTTGCTCTAAGTGTTCTAATGGCTCCTAATTCCTGAGTATGGAGTTATTGCTATGTTATTCTACCTTACATGTAGTCATTAATAGTTTGGAGATGAAATATTTTAAATCTTATTTGCTAATAGCATATTTAGAAAATTCTTACGAAACATATAAATGTGGATGATTAATGTCTTGTTTCTCCAGTTTATTTGAACGAAGACAGAACATGTACTAATTTTCTTGATTAGTTGTTGTTTTGAATTAAAGTTCTGAATTTTCTTAAATTTACACACATGAGTTTCACTTAATACTAACTTAATTATGGTTCATAGTTTCTGGATGATGTTGGCCAAGGAGATGGCTGGATTTGGAGTTGGGGATGGTTCGGGTTAAAGTTGTATGCCTTGCGGCTGTTCTACTCTGCTGAGAGGTTCATGCTCCTTAGATAAGTCTTCCTGGATTTATTTCTCATATGACAACTTCTAAGTTTAAGATTTGTGCTTAAGATTCCATTTACATTGTTCCTAATGTTTTAGGAAGAAGGGAAAATATATGTTTTGTTCTCTTGGGTGCAGTAACCAAATTTGAGTAGGCTTTGTTCTGAAACTCAGTTCTACTTATGTCTTTAACCAAAACCCTAAGCCTTATGATATTAGAATCTGAAATTATACCCTCTAACTAATCTTTGTCTTTTGTTTTAAGGATTTTAAGTTATGAATCTTAACCTTAGTTTTCAAGTGATGGTCTAACTATTTCGTAACTCGAAGAATCACATGTAGGAAGTCTTAAAGATAGAACTAACATACCTTAAGGGACCTCTATCATTCTCTAAACTTTGATAGAGCTTCTCCCGACATTCCTCTTCTTTCCCAAATTTTCTAAGTGTTTAAATGTTATTGTGTGGACTCTAAAGTTTTTAGAAGGCTGGGGTCTTGGTATTTATAGTGCTAAAATCTAATTGGTGACTGGGGTTTTAGATACTATTTGATTCTATATTGCATCAGCACTTCTTAACTCTTTTGGTTTTATGCTGCAGGGTTTCCTCTTAAGATAGCAGGGTGTGCTTATGTCAACGTTTTGGAGTCTTCCCTCCTCGTGCCTTCTCTTGTGATAATGGGTAAAAAATACCCATTATTCAAAGTGTACATGTGTAAGTTAACCAAAACCTAATGTGCATGTGGAAAATACCCACTTTTAAGAAAAAGTGTAGGATTCTCTTACACATTTTATAGAAATCAACAAAAAGTGTAAGATTCTCTTACACATTTTTTTAAAAAGAAATGCATGTTGGTAGGTATAGATTGATGACAACTTCATTATTGACTCATAATTTCTTCACCAACTCATTTTATCTCTCAAATATACCAAGACACACTTTGGTTTCAAGCTCGATCTCATCCATTTGAAGATATTTTCGCCAAAAAATCAGGTATTCACTCATTAATTTGTATTTTATTGGGCAGAAATAGACAACCGCTCGCACAAGAACAACCACCGCTGGTGTCATAACCATCGATTGTTGCTTATTTTTTACGACAATCGGTCGCAAAAACATCAACCACCGGTGGTCCTCTAGCCACTGGTGGTTGCCCTTTTTTCCCTCCAGCGGCCGGTTGTTGTTGATTCAGGTATTAAAACATGTTTCAAACCAAAATCAACGACAACCGGTTGAAATTTAAAAACCACCGGTGGACAAAAGCCAGCAGTGGTTGTCTATTTTTGCCCTCTTAGCTGGCAGTTGTAGGATTTTACAGGTCTTTTAATCTTTGTAGTTTCTAAGTTTTAAATTTTGATGCAGATGGAGGAATACATGTACGTGAACGTGAAAACTGGGGGATCTTGGGTCGGGTGTAATTACACGTATGGTGAGGAAATGATAGCACCCCTACTGTTGGTCCCGAAAGAGCAAGGTTTGGTGTATGGGGGGGGGGGGAATACACCAAATACAAACTTTTTGGTTTACTTGACTAATTAAGCAGAGAGACTTAAGCTTTCTGGATTACAGATTGCTCAACGTGACAAACTAGATTGACTAACTAATCAATCTTGTTCTGTCCAAGCAGAATCTCTCAAGTGAGTGATACAAAGCAGAAAGTAAGAGTGATCTTATTTTCTAACAGTGTATTGTGTGCGGAATAATGGTGGATTTAGTCGATGCTCTTTGATTAGAAAACCTTTCAAAACTTAGTCGAGTATTTAGAGGATTGATTAATAATGCAGTTTGAATGAGAGTGACAGATAGTGAATAAAACAACTGGAATATAAATGCAGAAAGTAAATAACACAGTTATTTTACGTGGTTCGGGAAACCCCCTACATCCACGGTCTAATCCAAACTGGATTAGATATCCACTACTAGGATACTCTCTTATTTATACTCGCTGAGAACGAGCCACAAGTTTCAATTACAAACTAGATTTGAAACTTATGCACGAATAAGGGTCGTGTCCCTTTACAACTTACAGAAAACTACTGTAAAACAGGATCCCTTCACGTTAATCCACTAGAAACCTACTAGCTAGCAAAGATCTCCTTCGTCTCTCGATAAGACAGACTTGAATCGAGGTGTGATTTCAATCACGAATGGTTTGAAGCTTTTGACTGATGTGAGATTGGATTGCTTGAGAATTTTTCAGTAATGTATCGCT
>JAPKLX010000658.1:25834-64381 GCA_026898415.1 Leonotis leonurus
CGAGAGAACATCATCAAAACTTTAAAATATTTGTGGGGTTCCCAACACCTACCGATGAACAACATCATAATCTCATGTTTGTGAGGCTGCATTGAATACATGTGGACTTCACTTGTCACACAATACGAGATCTCTTATCTGTCGAGATCGAGAAATGGTCGGCTTATCAAATTTCGAATGACCACCGATCAAGAACTCCAAGTTCTTTGTAGGAACCACCCATCTCCAACAGTGTATGTCGATTTGGCAGTGTAATCTTATGATATAGGTGGGACATCGTGCAATACTGACTGGATGGATGATCTCGACGACATCAGAAGGGTCGCGGCATCTTCTAAATGGTTTCACGAACCAACTGGAATTCCTGATCTGAACATATGTCCAGATGAAGTTGGTGAAGATGATGATGATGGTGAGGATTATGTTACTTCTGAAGAGAGTTCTGAGCATTCTTCGTCAGATTCCGAAGAAGAACGACCCGCTGCTATGAACAGTTCTACATTCGCCGAGTTCGCAGCATGGATGCACGAGGCAGGAGGTATGAGAAGAGTCATTGAGATGATGTATCCGGATGTCGATGGTGATGCCGAGTACAACCCTAATACAGAAGGGTGTTTAAGAAATTAGATTGTTCCAATGATCCCTCTTAATGCTCTGACATCGACATCTGACGTGCTGATCGAAGAAATCTCAACACTTGAAGAATTAGCTGGGGTGGTCTATCTACAATGACAAGGAAGACTTGAGTATTTCTTTTGGATTGTGGAACCTAGAGAGACGAGCAGAGTACTGAGTCATTAGATCAGACACGTATCGACTGCACTGGGTATGTAAATTGTTTTCAGACTGCTCGTTCCTATTGCGTGCACATTGTCATGGGGGTCTGTAGACTGTATCCGAGTTCTGCGGTCAGCACATATGTGTGGATGACATAGCTAATATTGCTCCCAAAAAGGTTCACTCAAAGGTGATATGTGCCTTTTTTGCAAAGAAGATGCGCACTGCAAATGAGATCATTAGGCCTAAGGCTATTCAGGAGGAGCTTAGGAGGTGTTTCGGCATGGAGGTTAGTTACGATGTTGCGCTCAGAGGCAGGAATCAAGCTTTGGAGATGATTTCAGTTATTGTCTAGGTATCTACATATGCTGAAAGTGATGAATCAAGGTACGGTCACTGATCTCGATGTCGGCCCCGATGGTATATTTAGACATTTATTTGTCGCTCTTGGAGATTGTAGAGCCGTGTTTGCTCTGTGCATGAGGCTTGTGATAGTCGTCGATGGCACTCACCTTAAGGGGAAGAACAATGGCATCTTATTCGTTGCAGTAACGAATGATGCAAATAAGCATGTGTACCTATTGGCTTTTGGGATTGGGCCGATAGAGAATCACTAGTCTTGGTTATGATTTCTTACTAGAGTGAGGAGGGCTTATGGTAGCACGCCGAACACCCTGATTGTATCTGATGCACATGTGTCGATTGAGCATGCCGTCAGCATTGTGTTTCCTAAATCGACACATGGTTTGTGCTACTATCATCTTAGTGGCTAGATGAAACGATTCGGGAAGACCATTGTTGGTTTGTTTCAAAAAGCAACATACACATACAGGCAACACGAATAACATAGAATAATGGGCGCAATATAGGCGGCAAAGCCTAATGCATACGAGAAACTAATGAGTGGTTGACCTGCTAAGTGGGCTCGATCGATGTGCCAAGTCCGAAGGTATAACTTTCTAACTTCTAATGCAGTTGAAAGCTTCAACCGAACATTGTTATGGGCTCGACGTCTACCTATATGCTCATGCGTGGAGGTATTGAGACTTGTTATTGAAGAATAGTTTGATGAAAGACGTCAGAAAATAACTCAAGAATATCATGAATTTCATGCAGAGGTTAGACGAATGTTGCAAGTGCAGATTGAGAGATCTCGTGCATACACAGTAAATCGTGTGGACGGTAATACATTTAAGGTTGTGACAAGTAGGAGGCCACTTATGTTTGATTTGAAGGCATCGACATGTGAGTGCATAGAGTTTCAGTATGATCTCATTCCTTGTTCTCATGCGATCACGGTGATAAAGTACGAATAAATTTTTATTATAGCGAAGTGAAATTTAGTTTTTTCATTATTTATATCTTATTAATTAATTTTTTTATTCAGGAATGTTGCACTCCCGATCACTCAATTTATAGCAAAATTTTACAGCCGAAAAGCGTGGCAATAACCTATAGAGTACAGATTGCACGTGTACCTCATAAGGGTACTTGGGATCTACCTGCTAATGTGGCAAATGTGCAAGTGTTGCCGAATAAAGCTATAAGAATGCCTGGTCGACCAAGACTTAGTAAACGTAGATCAGGAGGTGAGATATCGGGAAGAAAAAGTAGAGGAAGTGGAAGATGCCCTCATTGTGGCCTGACTGGACATTCTGGTTCTGATTGTCCTCAGTTAGAGGATGATTTTTAGTTGTTTAATTTGTATTATTTGGATATTTTAATTCGTACTATTTGGATGATTATTAGTTGTTTGATTGGTATTATTTGGATATGATTATTAGTTGTTTAATTGACATTATTTGGATATGATTATTAGTTGTTTAATTGGTATTATTTGGGTATGTACTTATTTTATGTTTAGTACATTTTATTAATATTCTAATGCATTTTTTTGTTTGTTATGCACTTATCTTACGTTTAGTATGTTTGATTCATATTTATTAATTGATGAGATATAATGGTCAATTGGTTTAATGTGCCCCTTTAAGTTCTTGACTGAAATGGTGTGGGTTCGAATCCTAGTCTCCATTGTTTAATGTATTTTTTAGTTTGTTATGCACTTATCTTACTTTTAGTATGTTTGATTCATATTTATTAAACAAAGAGATGTAATGGTCCAGTTGGTTTAATATGCCCTTTTAACTTCTCCTATGAAATGGCGTGGGTTTGAATCTCACTCTCCACATTTCAATGCATTTTTTTGTGTTATTCACTTTTTAAATGTTTTACTACTACTATTTATTAATATTAGTTGGTTAATTAGAAAACATACTTTTATAATATTAATTGGTTAATTAGAAAACATACATTTATAATAATAATTGGTACTATTGATCAACATATAAAAAAATTAAAAGTTCATTAATGTTCCAAAAACTAAACGTCTGAAATGTCACAAAGACTAAAAATATGTGAAGCTACAACTTTACGATATAATTTAACATGTTTATTGCCCCACGCGATCGTTGGGAATCCACTGATCTGTCGCTCGACGGTCATGCAAGCCATTGGACCACAACTATGACTATCTGTCTGATGGAATAGTCGGACATCTTCAACAAACTTCCATGTGAACGGCTCATCACTACTTCCGACATTGTGCTTGTCTTCAAATAATATCCAGAATACTTCAACACAATTGGAAGACCGTAATACAGTGGCCTCAACGCTCTTATCCGAGAATTATAAACTTCTTGAGTAATGTTATGAATATTAGAGTCGTACAACGTCAATATACGACTCGACAAATTAGCAACTACAACTACAAAGTGATGTTGAACACATATATGAAAAATCACCCTCAATAAGAAAACATGCATATTACAAATATAAATTAAAAACTAGAAACATGCATATAATACACATTCATAATTAAAAAAATAAAAAATTAGAAAACATATTTCTGTCGTGTTCCACCACTCTATACAAGTAGATCCCGATCTTTTGCCATAAATGACCTCCAACAACCCAACTGTTGGCACCCAGTTGATGGATATGCAACTCTAGACGAAATGTCATTGCTCGAAGTGGATCCCTTTATTCTTCATATCCGCGAGGCAATCGTCATACTCACGCTCTATTTTCGTCTACAAAATCATTGTTATTTAAATAAATTAATAATATTGAAATCTAATTTAGTTAATAACTTATGAAATACTCAGTTTTGCAAATGACAGTTCTCCCCTTCATTTGATCGGGATAAACGTGGTCTCCACGTATCAATATTGACTGAAGTGCCATGATATACAGGTCGACCATCTGTAAAAAATGAATTATAGGAAATTAAGTCAAAAGTAATAATGTCAAATGAAACTCGACTTTATAAGTTATTTACCTCCTAAAAGTAATCTTCCTCGAAGTCCATCATCTGTTTGAACCATCCAACAGTCAAAGGATACTCAGTCTCGATGGTATTTGAAAGTGTATCAACCTACTCTAAGTGAATATTTGCGGAATCTAAAGTAGAAGACACAAGATAATTTTTGCGTAGGTTATCAATTAATAACCTACACGGAAGCCTTACGGCCAAAAAGAATAATCAAAACAAGTGTAGTAACTGTTCGGCCCATGTCTCCACAATTTTCGCAGTTCTGTTGTTGTGCTCCGCAAATCTGCCTGGAATTGTGGAACTACTTTAGTCGGTTGTTGACTCCTGGATTTGTGGAACAGAATTCCACTAAGCATGAAACTCTCAACTGCCTAGTAAGACTTGGTCTTCCCTCTAGTCTCCGTGCATCCTTCACGTCTTCGTGCATCTGCCAAGTCATCCTTACACGTGGCTGTCGAGTTGGACGCTGAGTCAACACCAATTGTCATGTTGCGTTAGAAGCTGAGTCAACATTCCTGTGAAGAACACAAAAACACACATGTTAGGTCAATATTACAAATAACAATATATCTTAAATACCTCACAGTATTCACTAACTTATTCCGAGACATCCTTCTAAAATGTTTGAATTTTTTAAGTGTCTCGTCGTCAGGAAAAATAAGCTCCTGTGGAGGCTCATATTGAAGTTCTTCCACAAAGAACTCCTCCAAGGGCACAAAATCATTATCAATGTGCCCCATTGCGGGTAACTTTAAATTAATAATATAAAATTATAAATCTAAAATTAAACATTATAACATAATTATAAATGAAAGTGAAAATAAAATAAAATTACCTATCCGGGTTGAAAAGAAGACGTGGAATCCCACATGGTCACATATGGAGCATTGATCGTCTCGCTCAGCATCGACGAGCTAGCATACTGCACGTCAGGGAAAGGCATAGCCGATGGTTCGTAGGAGCTCGACGGCGCATATGATACTCCGGACTGGGGAACATCTAATCCAAATGCTCGAGCCAAGTCCTCGGCAGCTGAAGTGAAGATCAAACCCGAGCTAGGGGGTATGAAAGCATCTGTGTATATCGGCTCGGGCATCTGTCCGGAGAAGCCACCGCTGGGGTATGGAAATTGCTCCCGGTACGAGCCTGTCGTCTCGGCTATAATGGTCAGCTGCTCGGGCAACGTGGTAGATGGTCAAGCATCATAATCACCAGCTGCAGCATACGATGGACGAGCCGAGTCAGTAATCAGCAGGCTACGTCTCTGAGTATCTACCATCGGTGAACTCCATCGTGACGTGCTGCACATCATCTTCTAGACCAGACGCGTCATCCACTTCTTTATCTGGTCCATCCGCGAATCGATATGCCTGTGGATCTGGTCCATCCGGGTATCAATATGCGTGTGCAACCGCCTCTCTAATGCAGTGAGATTGGATCGTCTACTGCATCCCACATCATCGGTGGAATGTCTCAGAGCAGGAGAACCTCCAATGCTGCTGGAAGATGAATCAATGGGAGGTAGTCCGGCATGCTTCCCCTTGTACGAACAACGTCGGGGTGGTCTCTCTGCCGGCTCGCTCAGCTCGGGCATATCCTCAACCACTGAAAGTCCTGATCTTAGTGTAGATCGAGGATCGTGAACCTCCTCAATCACAACAGTTGGTACCGGTTGTGTAGCATGACGCAGGTCTGCCGAATTCCTCGTAGTAAGACTCGTCAGTGGAGCATACTGCACCGAGATCAGATTCGGACACTGGACAGACAGTGTCCACAGTAGCTCTCTCTCGTCCTCTTCGAGCTCTATGTTGGTCATATCATAAACCTACATCAAACACGAGCATTAAAAGAAGATTAATTAACAAATAACAATATCAAAAATAAATTAATACACATCTAATTATTAAATTACCTCCAAACCCTCGTAGAAAGCGTGCAAGTCATGCGTACCCGGGATCTTTCAGAAATTCCATTGCATGCATCTCGGATACAACCTGTCGTCTCCACGGGGCCAACTGGTGACCTCTCCTAACCCGGAATCACATCAAATCCCCATATCATCAATGCCCATGACGGACTGTAAAAGTGGTACTTTTTGTTGTCTGGAATCTTCCTCACATATTTCTGGAGGATCTTGTACGAGTACGCACCCCAAGGATAACGGTAGAATCTCTCCACATCATCGGCTAGTGCCCAAAGCCACGAGAATGCTATCCTCTGTCCGTCATGTCAGAAGACGAATATATAGGAAACGAGCACATGGGTGACGTTGAGGTAGATATAGTCATTGTCTCCAGAGATGCGTCTTCCGCTCTTAAAGCGGTTGACCAAGTCCGCAGCAGTCATACTGTAGGGAACCCCGAAGTATTTTTGTTTTGATGATGATCTCTCGAAACACACTTAGTCTTTACAAGCTTTAATTAGACTTAAAATGTTAACAGATCACTACGCATAAAGTGAATTCTGATAGAGAACAGGTTAGGAGATGACTTAGCATGTAAAAGAGATATTCTTATAGAAGTCATTTCTATTATAGTCAAGGTTGAAGACCAAGACATTTTTTTTTTCAAAGAGAAGAAATCGATCTGCAATTACAGTCTTCGACCAGATCACCGACCAGATCGATGATCACAACGAAGCACCAGATCGACAGAGTCATCAAACCACCAGATGACATCACTCTACACATCATATCCACCTGCCACGTCAATATTGAAATCCATCCAATAGGGTTTGGAAGAAGAATCCTTGATTGACACGAAGAAGGAAAGTAACCGTTAGCGATCTGCTTTCCATACTTAGAGAATTGAGTCAACGTTTTGACAAGGCAAGAACAGATATGATGGACATCAGTGATTGGCAATCTCAATCAATTCGACGCCAATCAACAATGGCTAGAATTTCAAGATTCAAAGCCTATATATATTTGGAGTTCAAAGTCTGGAGTAGATAGATGCAACATCAATCTAACACTCTCAAGCAATCAATTTCAACATCAGACTCAAGACTTCAAACTATTCGTGACTCTAAATCACATCAACCCAACCTCGATTCAAGTTTGTCTTATCGAGAGAAAGGAGATCACCCTGCTAGCTAGTAGTTTTCTAGTGGTAACGTAGAGGTAATCTGTTGTAAAGGGACAGGACCCTCATTAGTGCATAAGTCTTAATCAGATTGTGTTTGAGACTTGTGACTCGTCCTCCACGAGTATAAAGAAGAAGAGTATCCAAGTAGTGGATAATCTGGTCTAGTTCTGATCAGATCGTGGACGTAGGGATTTCCCGAACCACGTTAAACAACTGTGTCATTTACCTTTCTGCATATTTATTTTCAGTTGTTTATTTATTCTAACTCCTTACACTTCCATATAGACTGCATCTCAATTAACCTGCTTTAACAATCTGATTAATCATTAAGGTTTTCTATATAAGAGCACCAACTAAATCCACCATATTTCCGCACACACACTCAATACTTAGAAAATAATAAGATCACTCTTATTATTATCTAAATATTTACACTAGAGAGCAATCTGTTTTGATTGACCTGCTATCGATCTGGTCAGTCATCTGCCGAGCAATTTCTTGTTTAAGAATAGCTTGAACTCTCTAATAATCAACCAAGTAAACTGAAAAGTTTGTATTTGGTGTATTCCCCCCTCCCCCATACACCAAACCTTGCTCTTTCGGGACCAACAAGTGGTATCAGAGCAGTGGTTCATAAGACCATTGTTTTGTTTCACAGGGTTAATACCTGCGTGGTCAACTTGAATAGATCTTGGAAAACCTACTTTCATTCACGTGCATACTATATCTTATGGAATCTTCTGTTGTCAGGGCGTGTGAAGAATTCTCTATCCAAGGATATAGAGAATGGAGTTTCATAATCAAAACAGCACTCAAAGCTCATCACTATCTGATGTGGAAAGTAATTGAAGAAGGTCCACTAGAGATCACTGAAGAAAAGACTGTAACTACTTCAACTGGAGTAACTACACAAATAGTTCCTAAAGATCCAAGAAAATATACTTCAGAGGAACGTCGCGAAGCCAATCTGTATGACTTTGCTAAAGGAATCATATCTAGCACAGTCAAAGGCGTACATCTGGCCAAAATCCAAGATCTGGACACTGCCAAAGAGATGTGGGAAGCCTTAAGAGACTTGTGTCTAGGATCTGAAGTCATGATTGGAAACAAGCTATCATTTGCCTGCAATAAATACGATGAATTCAAAATGAAACCAGGCGAGACCATTGAACAAATGAAAATGAGATTCACTGGAATCCTACTTGAGATATCAGCGTTCAATAAGAAAAAATATACTCAACGAGAGAAAAACATGAAAGTACTCAGAGCACTTCCACCTAGCTGGGAGATATACGCTGCAATGCAACCACTTCGTGCTGACTTCAATGAACTCTCTACAGAAGCTTTATTTAATAATCTTGAAGGTCATGAATGTGATATCCAAAGAATTCATGGACCAGATCATTTGTCCAAAAAGGATGAGTCAAAACAACAGACAGGTAAATCCTCAAAAATATCTAACTCAACAGATTATACCTGCTTTGGTTGTGGTAGAACACGTCACTTCAAAACAGATTGTCCTGATCTGTCCAAAAACCAAAGAGAAGAGTTAAGAGCAAAAAGAGATCGAAAAATCAAATATGAACGCAAGACCATGCTAGCTGAAGAAGAATCAAGTAGCTCGAGCCATTTTTCAGATAGCTCATCAGAGAATGATAAAGCATTCTATGCTAATGATGATGAAAGCTGGGATGAATGCTATGTGCGATTAGACAATGGTCTGGATGAAGTCGAGGTAAATTCTTGCAATTCCAATTCTTCAAATGATAATGATCTGGAACAGGGAATAGAAGATCAATCTGAATACTCATGGGAAGAAGTTAATGAGATGTTCAAGAGCTATTCGAGCATCAAAAGACTGTATAGAGAAGTTGTGGAAGAAAATGATAGGTTGAAGAAATCTGAACAGATATTGAGCACAGCTAACACCCAATTCATTGCCAAAGTAACTGATTTAGAAGAACAGATCAAGGGAAAAGATAGAGAGATTCACTCACTAAACTCAAAGGTCAAAGATCTCATCAACAGAAACAACGTAGCTGAAGAAAGAATAAAGAAAGGCAAAGAAATGATCTACAAAAGTGATGAACGTGCAAAATTGCTAATTAGTCTGCAGCAAAAAGGCACATCGGGATTAGGATATCCAGGTCACTCCGAAAAATCTTTGGGAACCATAAGCTTCGTACCAGAGAGAAAGCAGATACCAGATCAAGTAATAGATCTGAAGAACAAGAAAGGTCGTCTACAGAAGATGATGAAAAAAGAAATAGAGTACAGACAATACCACCAAACAAAGGGTTACCCAGCTCAATACACTGAAGCAGATTATGCGCAGAAAAAGAATGTCAAGAGGACATTACCCAACAAAAATGTCAACAAGACAAAGAATGTCAATGAGACATTACCCATTAAGAAAGGATTGAAGAATGATGGAATAGAAAGATACCATCCATCTGAATTTCATTCCCTATCTAGAGTTGATAATGATGGAAACATTATTACTTGCTATATATCTGTCCCTAACCCAAAAATGTTCTGGATTCAAAAGGGAACATTTGCTAATAATCAAGCACCCAAACGTTGAAGGGTAGCTAAGTTTAACTAATTGCAAGATCTGAAGACTGCAAGAAGAAACAAGATAGCAAGAGGAACAATCTGGATAATTGATAGTGGATGTTCGAAACACAGGACATGTAACAAGAACTTACTATCAGATTACATTGAAAAGCCAGGACCACAGGTCACCTTTGGATGATACTCAAAAGGATACACTAGAGGATATGGAAATATAAAGGTTGGCAAGACCACCATCACTAATGTATCGTATGTTGAGGGTCTTAGCCACAATCCGTTTTCAGTAAGTCAATTCTGTGCAAATGGTAATCAGATCATTTTTGATACTAACAACTATTTTGTGAAGAACAAGGAAGGAGATGAGATACTCCTTACCGGGAAATTGCATGATAGGAAATTGTGCAGTCAATTCCAGTGGACAAACCAGATCGAGACCTGCCTGGTTACTAAAACTGTATCCGAAACAAGCTGGTTATGACACAAGAGATTGAGTCATCTAAACTTCAAGTCAATCAACAAGCTTGCAAAAGAGAAACTGGTGGAAGGCCTACCAGATCAAATCTATAATAAAGATCATATATGTAATGCTTGTCAAGCTGGAAAGCAGACCAGATCATCATTTACAAGCAAAACAGCTCACTCAACATCAAGAACACTGGAGCTTTTGCATCTAGATCTATTTGGGCCAGTAAAACCACTAAGTGTAAATGGAAGAAAATACACCTTAGTAATCATAGATGACTACTCAAGGTTCACTTGGGTCATCTTTCTATTAAAGAAGAAAGAGACACTAGCCAGACTACCTGATTTTCTACACAAGATCACCAAACAGAAGGAGGTGAGTATAGCTACCATCAGAACAGATCGGGGAACATAATTTCTCAACCAGAAGATTGAAGCATACTGTAATAAGATGGGAATTACTCATCAAACTTCAGCTGCTAGAACACCTCAATAGAATGGAGTTGTTGAAAGACGAAACAGATCACTAAAAGAAGCAGCTCGCGCTATGCTAAATGCTACCAACCTACCCAAGAAGTTCTGGGCAGAAGCTATTTACACAGCCTTCTACACTCAGAACAGATCATCAATCACACTCAGACATGGAAAGACACCATATGAGATCTGGAATAATAAAAAGCCTAAGATCTCTTACTTTCGTACTTTTGGCTGCTTATGTTACCTACATAATAATGAGAAATCTCAATTAAGGACTTTTGATAGCAAAACTGATCCTGGAGTATTTTTAGGATACTCTGATGTCAGTAAAGCCTATCGAGTCTATAATAAGAACTCTCATATTGTGGAGGTAACACCTCATGTGGTCTTTGATAAGTCTATTGTCGAGTACAGGTCACCAGATGATAAACAGACAGAAAACAAGATGACTACAAGAAAGATGAATGAGATGTTACAAGAAGATATTCTAGTCTGGAACTCAAAAAGTGATGATGAAGAGATCGATAGTCCCCCTATTGCTGAAGAAATTATACAGCAAGGGGGAACAATCCAACATGAACTGGATGAAAACAGACCACCAAATGAAAGCAATGAAACAGTCATTGCAGATGATGATCAAAATCCAGAAACAGGAGCAGATGAGAATCCATTCCAAGTTTCATCAACAGCTCACACTGAATTTGAGGAACCAACAGATCAACCTGATCCTGAGATATCTGATGAAGAGATGACCAGGAGAAGGAGATTGATACAAGATCATCCACCAGAACAGATTCTTGGGAACCCATCAGATCGTGTGAAAACAAGAAGAATGCATGGAGAAAGTGCCTTGTTAAGCTGCTATCTCTCTCGCATTGAACCATCTGATGCTCATAAAGCACTACAAGATGCAGATCAGATAACAGCAATGCAAGAAGAACTTCATGAGTTCAAAAGAAATGAGGTCTGGTATCTTGTGGACAGACCCAAACACCAAGGAGTAATTGTTGTAAAATGGGTGTTCAAAAATAAACGAGATGAGAATAATGAAGTAGTAAAAAACAAAGCCAGATTAGTAGCTAAAGGCTATAATCAACAAGAAGGCATTGATTTTGATGAAACATTTGCACCCGTAGCCAGACTAGAAGCAATAAGGCTGTTCTTAGCATATGCTGCACACAAAAGGTTCAAGGTATACCAAATGGATGTCAAAAGTGCTTTTCTAAATGGTATGCTTGAAGAAGAAGTATATGTGGAGCAGCCACCTGGATTCGAGGAAGCAGATCCAAACCAGAAAGTATACAAACTGACAAAAGCAGTCTACGGTCTAAAACAAGCTCCTAGAGTTTGGTATGAGACGTTATTCACATTTCTACTATAAGTTGGATTCAGAAGAGGATCAGTTGACAAGACCTTGTGAAAGAGAATATCCTTTTAGTACAGATCTATGTAGATGATATCATATTTGGATCTCAATCAACTTATTTATGCGATAAATTGGCTGAACTTATGAAAAATAAGTATCAAATGTCCATGATGGGCGAGATGAGTTTCTTTTTCGGTTTGCAGGTCAAGCAGTTACCAGATGGCATCTTCATTAACCAAACAAAGTATATTCATGATCTGTTGACTAAGTTTGGAGTAAAAGATAGTAAACCTGTTAAGATTCCAATGCAGACCAATGGGAAAATTGATCCTTATCAAGAGGAAAAACCAGCTAATATTACTCAATACAGAGGGATCATAGGATCACTACTCTATCTAACTGCCAGTCGACCTGACATTACATTTGCAGTAGGAGTATGTGCAAGATATCAAGCAAACCCCAAAGAGTCTCACATGGAAGCAGCTAAGAAGATATTAAGATATCTTAAGGGAACAACTCATATTGGATTATGGTATCCATGTGAAGACAACTTTGAGCTAACTGGATACACAGACTCAGATTATGCTGGATGCAAGTTGGACAGAAAGTCAACATCTGGCACATGTCAGTTTTTAGGAAATAAATTAATCTCTTGGTTCTCAAAGAAACAGACATCTGTTGCCACATCAACCACAGAAGCTGAATATATGGCAGTTGGGAGTTGTTGCGCTCAAATACTCTGGTTAAAACAACAACTCAAGGACTATGAGATCGATGTCAAAGAGATACCCATTTTCTGTGATAGCTCAAGTGCTATAGCAATCACACAGAACCCTGTCTTGCATATCAGATGCAAACATGTAGATGTGAGACATCACTTTATAAGGGATCATGTTGAAAGAAAATATGTACAGATCGAGAAAATACACATTGAAATACAGAATGCAGATATTCTCACTAAAGCATTACCAGAAGAAAGATTTAAGATGCTTTGTGGGAAATATGTTTCTTAAATCTGGAAGAAAGGACCATATTGATATAGCACAGATTGATGAAAAATAGATCATAAAATTCAAACAGGGAATTAGTACCAGATCATCAAGATACAGATCGTAAAATTCCAACCTGGAATTAACACCAGATCATCAAAATACAAATTAACGAAGAATAGATCGAAGAACAGATCGATTAAAATTCAACAGGAATTAACAGCAGATCATGGTAGAATCGAAGGTCAACATATCAATCTAGAGCAGATCATAAGCGAATAAAATTCCAACCGGGAATTATTAACAGATCATCACACAAGATTGATGTCCAAGATCGAAAGTAGCATAAACAGATCGATAGTGATGACAACAGATCGTTAATAAGGAGATTGACTACAACAGATGACTAAAAGCCACGTGGAAATTAAATTTTAATTTATCACGTTACTTAGTCAAGGGGGAATAAACCTAAATACGGCGATTAGTACTGTGTTTAGGGAACTGTGATCTCCAAGATATTTACCAAATCAAGAAAAAGGAAGCAACTTGACAGCTCAAACCAACACGCGCTGCACTGCAACCCTAGGATCAAAAGCGCGTGTATCTGACGTAGAATAAAGGCGGTGATAGACTGCAAGTCTATAATTCAGAAAAGCGGAAAAAACTAAAAAGGGAGGATTAAATCTAAACCCTTAATTTTATTTCCTTTAATCTACACCGTTTATCTTTTTCCTATAAATATATATGTATTAAACTGCTTGTCTGCCACCTTCACTTTTCTTCCTCGACAAGCACTTAGCAAATTTCTCGCCACTTCTAACTCTCTCTCAAACCTTTCAAACATCTCTCAACTATGGCTCCCAAGTCAACTCTGTTTCTCGAGCAAGTGAAATTTCTGAACCAATATATTACTCAAGATCTATATGCTGTTCTTGACAACTATGGCTTTCACAAACTAGACAAGGCTTTCGCCCTTGTTAAGCGATGCAAAGGTTTCCTTTCGTTATTAATGTTTGAATGTTTTATATCTCTGCTTTAACTGTTTCATGTGAACTGCTTTTATCTTATGTGAACTGCCTGTCTTGAAAAACCAGTTTATCTATAAGCATGTATTCGTGAACAAACGCTGAACCGTGAAACTTGATATTCTGTATTACGTAAACTGCTATCGAACGCTCATACTTCATTGATGGAAGAATAGTGTTCATCTATACTGTTTTAACTTTGTTGTAGGATTTCATAATATTATCACCACACACCCTCTCCAATTTCTACCAAAGGAAGTAGCAACCTTTTACCTTACATGGCAAGGAGAGAAAGGTGGGAACGAAGCCACCATCCGTGTGAGCAAGGGGCATACAACAAGCGACACAACCTACAACGTGTTGAACATCATAGACGAGGTCTATAAATTGAAGGATGAAGGAATTAGTCTTGGAGAAATTACAGAGGATCAGCTGCAAGAAGCAATAGAGATGGTGATGGTTGTTCCAATAACCTACACCAACAGAATGTTCAACAGAGGATTGCTTGCACCGGAGTACAAAAGTATCTTTGAGTTTGTACAAAGGATATTCATGAACCACAACAGCTCATACGACCAAGTGACGCCGGAGAAGTTCAAGATACTCCCGGCCGTGGTGCTCAATCTGCCTGTCAACTGGAGCAGAGTGCTCTTTGATCTGTTGACCAAGGAGGTTAAAATGATCACTTTCATTAAAGGAGCGAGCCCAGGCATTGAGGTAAGGAGAAGCAGCCCGAGGCATTCCACAAAGATCAGCTTCATGCTGGAAACGTTTTTCAAACAACACCAATGGGATGAAGTCATTGAGTTCAACGACAGGTTGCGATTCCCCAAGGACCAACACCAGATCGAGATGTCCATGGGAATCACAGCTAACTTGATAGCCAAGGTGACCGACCCAGTACATGCCAATGCTTTGATGGAGATGGGGAGCTCAAATCCAATCTGGATTCCCCCATCTGCCCCCACAGAAAAATCAATCAAATCTTGAGTCACAAAAGAGAAGCCAGTGGAAAGAACTCCATCAAAAAGAGTCACTAGAAGAGCAAGCTCAGTGGATACTAATGCTTCTACTGCTGCTCAACAGCCTAAACCCAAGAGGAGAAGACTGCAAAAACTTGCTGAACCAGTGGAAGAGGTCCAGGTTCAGGAACATACTGTTATGGACACATTTATCCCTCAACAGGAGGTTGAGGATGAGGAGATTCTGGTTGGGGGTCCACCAGAGGAAGCTGCCCCCATCTCCTCCTTTGACCCAAGTCAGGTCAAGGACTTCTCCCCCGCTCACACAGCCAATCCTTCATCTGCTGAACCATTAGAGCAGATTGTTGAGGAGGAAGAAGAAGATGAATCCTCAGATGAGGATGTGGAGAAGAAACAAGCTGAAACAGTAGTGAAGCTGCTGGAAGCAGAAGCAGATCACTCAGTGATTAAATCATTTCCTGGCATACAGCTCACTCCAGAGAGCTATGATGCTGCCAAACGCTTGAAACTACTTCTCCTCATCAAGGACAAAGAATTCTATGTCCTCGACGCCTTACTCAAAACCAGATTGATCTCTGCACTCAAGGCAGAAAAGGCTGTACTTCTAAATATCTTCGAAGTCTCCTCTATTGCAGAGTTGAGAGATACTTATCTCCAGAGCATTCTTGCCATAGCACAACATGAGGCCAAAAAATTACAGATCGATTTGAGATCAATATATGAGAAAGAAGGACTGCTACACTTCTTTGAAAGTGTAGTGGATGAAGAGGAAGAAGAAATGACTGAAGCTCACCAACAGGGTGCAGCAGTACCAGACACTGAACCAGATCAGCAACAGGCTGATGCTGCTGAACAAATCATACCAACTGCACAAATTGATGGAGAACCAGCCTAGAAACGCAAAATCCAAATCGAAGTGGTTAATTATCCTCGAGAGGAAGAAGAACCTGCTGGACAGAGGGTGGGAGGAAAACAGACTGATGACATCTACACCCCATCTGTCGCAACTACCATGGATGAATTTGTGGAGACCACAAATCTGGAAGAGATACTGATGACTCAGCATCAATCTCTATCCAATGCACAAGTCAATGATCTAATCTCCATCAAAGTGGATAAATTCTTGTATGGAACTCTCTCCACTGTCCATGACCAGGCCACCAGAATCCTCACTGAATTTAACAACAGCATCAAATCTGATGTAGAACAGATGGATTCTGACCTGAGAAGGACCTGCAGAATGAAGCTCGAGGAGCTAAGTAAAAAGATGGATGATGACAGATCTGCCGCAGATCAAAGAAAAGAACAGATTGATCAGACTCTATCATCAATGGAGCACAAGGTTCAAGAGATGTATAAAATTGTCACAGACTTTGCCAAAAAGGAGAAAGACATGGTTCATGCCATAGTCAAGGACCAGACTGCTGGAGTCTCTGAGGAAGTGATCAAAATAGCCAAAATTGAAATCAGATCACAACTCAGACAATTTGAAAATGATGGAGTGAACTTTGTTGAGAGGAAGTTGAGAGATCTGAGATACCCCACAAAGACCATGATTGACTCCTACTTCGATGAGATTGGGGCTATCAAAGAAGAACAAGAGAATCTCACTGCTCATCTCACCAGTGCCAAATCCTCCATGGATCAAAAGATTGATGAATCCAACGCAAACATCACATCCCTACTCAACTACAAGATGGATTCGGAAAAAGAGATGAAGGAGAAGAAGGAGGAGATCACCTCCCTTAAGGCACTCATCAACATCTATATTGATGATGTCGAAAAGGGGGAAGGATCTAGATTAAGGAAGGAAAAAAGGAGCTGGAGGAAAGGGAAAAGGTCTATCTGGTGCATCACAAGAAAGGAGAGAGGCTCAATCTGAGCAGGCAGCTGCACCAGATCGACCAAGCCAACCATCTGCTCAATCTAAGAAATCATCATCAAGTAGATCAAGTCACTCTCAAACAAAAAAGAAGAAGAGGAAGTCTGGATCTGGTTGGTTCTCCTCCGCACCCATCAAAACCAAGAAGCCAAAAAAAGGAGAAACCAACTGGGTGCCAGACAATCTGAAGGAAGGCTGGGAGGGGCTGAAATATGGTTTTATCATGTGCCGGTACTTCATCAAAGAACCAACTTACTGCGAAGGCACTGCCAATGAAGCCTTCAATCTCTACCTGGATATGAACGATGCTAAGGATCTGGTGCAGGCCATTAGAGCAACTGCTACAGAAGCTCAGATCACCATAATTGCACCAGAACGTGAATACAGAGAATGTCCAGATATCCCTGGCACTAAACTCCCAGACAAGACCTACCTCTTGAACTTCATTAATCAACTTGCAGAAAATAGAGGGTACAAGATCGATGCCGAAGACCCAGATTACATTAGGGTCAGAGAGGGTGTATACGAAAGTGTCCAGATGATCTCTGATGAGACTAGAGCTAAAATGAAGAGGCAACAAGAAGAAAAGAGGAAGAGCAGATAGATACATCTTTTCACATCCTTTACTATCTGTAATTCTTACATTTCGGAATCTGTAACTCTTTTGCCCTATATCTATTAACATTCTTTGGATTTCTGATGACAAAATTTTTTTGTCCAGAACACATACAACTGCTATTTATCGTTATTACCTAATAACGAAAACTTAATCTATCTGGTTCTTCAAACCAGATCAGTCTCAAAGCTTAAATTGGATGTTATTATAAAGTGTGGTTTCGACATCATCAAAAAGGGGGAAATTGTTGGGAACCCCGAAGTATTTTAGTTTTGATGATGATCTCTCGAAACACACTTAGTCTTTACAAGCTTTAATTAGAGTTAAACTGTTCTACATGTTAACAGATCACTACGCATAAAGTGAATTCTGATAGAGAACAGGTTAGGAGATGACTTAGCATGTAAAGGAGATATTCTTATAGAAGTCATTTCTATTATAGTCAAGGTTGAAGACTAAGACATTTTTTTTCAAAGAGAAGAAATTGATCTGCAATTACAGTCTTCGACCAGATCACCGACCAGATCGATGATCACAGTGAAGCACCAGATCGACAGAGTCATCAAACCACTAGATGACATCACTCTACACATCATATCCACCTGCCACGTCAATATTGAAATCCATCCAATAGGGTTTGGAAGAAGAATCCTTGATTGACACGAAGAAGGAAAGTAACCGTTAGCGATCTGCTTTCCATACTTAGAGGATTGAGTCAACATTTTTACAAGGCAAGAACAGATATGATGGACATCAGTGATTGGCAATCTCAATCAATTCGACGCCAATCAACAATGGCTAGAATTTCAAGATTCAAAGCCTATATATATTTGGAGTTCAAAGTCTGGAGTAGATAGATGCAACATCAATCTAACACTCTCAAGCAATCAATTTCAACATCAGACTCAAGACTTCAAACTATTCGTGACTCTAAATCACATCAACCCAACCTCGATTCAAGTCTGTCTTATCGAGAGAAAGGAGATCACCCTGCTAGCTAGTAGTTTACTAGTGGTAACGTAGAGGTAATCTGTTGTAAAGGGACACGACCCTCATTCGTGCATAAGTCTTAACCAGATTGTGTTTGAGACTTGTGACTCGTTCTCCACTAGTATAAAGAAGAAGAGTATCCAAGTAGTGGATAATCTGGTCTAGTTCTGATCAGATCGTGGACGTAGGGATTTCCCGAACCACGTTAAATAACTGTGTCGTTTACCTTTCTGCACATTTATTTTCAGTTGTTTATTTATTCTAACTCCTTACACTTCCATATAGACTGCATCTCAATTAACCTGCTTTAACAATCTGATTAATCATTAAGGTTTTCTATATAAGAGCACCAACTAAATCCACCATATTTCCGCACACACACTCAATACTTAGAAAATAATAAGATCACTCTTATTATTATCTAAATATTTACACTAGAGAGCAATCTGTTTTGATTGACCTGCTATCGATCTGGTCAGTCATCTGCCAAGCAATTTCTTGTTTAAGAATAGCTTGAACTCTCTAATAATCAACCAAGTAAACTGAAAAGTTTGTATTTGGTGTATTCCCCCCCCCCATACATCAAATCTTGCTCTTTCGGGACCAACACATACGAAGATTGCCGCCGCACGCAATCTGGATTAGATATACGTGGCTCGAATCGCAGGGGGCGGTACTATTGAAATTCGACGCCCCAAATCTCAAATCCGTGATCAGGGAATAGTACCGCGCCGTGTACTGCACATTGGACCCATTGATATGGAACCAAATACCCCGCACCGACCAGATAGCGTGGCAAGCGAGGCTGTGTATCGCGTAAGAAGACAGCGTGCCAGGTGTCCAACCGATGAAATGGCCAAACAGCCCATTCCAAAACCTCTTGAGTAGCTCATGGCCTCCGACATCGATAAGTGTATCCTTAACAATCTCTAAAAGGCCAACCCTGTAGTAGGTATTCACCTGCGATACTCGATTCAGTGATTCGGGCTGACGGTACCACGGACGCTCTGATTCCTTCAAAATTTAAATATTTAATTAGACATGGGATGCATTATTGCTCGTAAAAATATATATAAGAAGATAAAAGCAACAATCAGTGGCTACATCCTAGCAGAACACATCCACCGGCGGTGGATATTCACCACCGGTGGATGCATTTTGTTGGGATGTAGCCACTGGTTGTCATATATTTGAGCTCCAACAATAATCTACACATATAATACACTACAACCGGTGGCACAGACGTAACATATATCATCCACCGGTGGATGATGTTTAGCCACCGATTGTCCATTAAATTTGATCATTATACTATAAAAATACATAATAATTGATTACAACATGAAAAATATAAAACAAATGATGCTTAACGTATGTAATTAACAGTGGTTGTTCTAAGGGAGTGAGGGATTTCAGTGCACTAACCTGAATGTGTCATTTGATGTTGCCATTCCTTCTACACGGTGAGGGGGCGGTGGATTCTGGATCTGCAAGGGGGGGTTTTTTGGCTTCTGCAATGAACGGGAACCAACGGTGGGGGGGGGGGAATTTTTGCTTCTGCTGCCAACCACTGGTGGAAGTGGAGGATAGGCGACTGGGGGGAGTATCTTGCTGCCAAGAACGGTGGGGAAGTGAAGTGGTGGCGATCGGTGGTGGAATTTAATTTGCAGAGGGAGTACCGGTGGTGAGAAGGGGGTGAGCGACAAAGGGAGAGAGAAAAGGAAAGAGATTTTTGGGGGAAAGTATATTCAATTTTAAACGTTAATATTGCATTGAATTTAGGAAAAGATAGTCAAATTTTGACCACTTTTGATATAGTGGGTATTTTATACATGGTGTTTTAGGTTTTGGTTATATCCAACATATAGATTTTAGTTTTGGATATTTTTAATTTTTCCTTTTTTACTTTTCTTCTTCTTTCATCAATTAGGATTTACTTTCTTGAAGTCTTTATTGTTTTGCTATGTATTTAGAAAGATCCCTTGCAGCTTCTCTTTCTTACTTTTGGTTTTGTTTTATTAATAGGTCTTGGGCAGTGTGTGTAGATCCAACTTTTCTTTTTCAGATTGTATTTGTGCATTTGTCTTATATGTGAACATCTTCCCAGATTTTGCTAAGTAGCTCTCTTAGACTAGCTACACATGTAACTATCTTTCCTTATCTCACTTTATCCAAGGTTTGTATCTTGTCTAAGAGCACCCCCAATGGGGGCATAGATGTATGTGCAGTCACTAGTGGAATGGTGACTTCCACCTTCTTGAATACCTTGAGTAGTCCATTCATCTCTTCAGTATCCTTGGCTTTGGCCAACCCCCTAGAAAATGGTGGCTTGTTGTAGATGTTATCCTCTAGAGCCTTCTTAGGCGACTAGTCTCTAGGTTTGGGCTATGCTTTATTTTCTGGCTTTTTGACCTGCTCCTCCTCTTCAGCTTCTATCTTCTCTAGATCCACCATCTCCTTGAAAGGTTCTTCCACTAGTTCAGGTAGAAATTTGACGTTTCTGAGCATCACCGCATTTAACTACGACTTGGGATTCACTTGGACTTGGGAGCGCAATCCTCCTTGCTTGTTGTGCATCATAACGATAACATGGGTTAAGTTAGAGATCTAGTTGGCCAGTGATTGTAGGGATCCTTGATTGTCTGTCTTGAACTTCTAGAAGTTGTCGCTGAACTTGTGTTGTTCCTTGAATAAGTTGTGCAATGTTTCGAAAAGATTGGGTCCTCTTTGCTGATTTTTATGTTGAGCTTTGGGTGGAACATGGTAGTGGTTTCCTCCATATCTTATGTTCTTGTGGTTCTTCCATACTCGGTTGTAAGTGTGAAAGTGGGGATCAAATCTTTGCATTCGGTTTTGGTTTGGATTTCCTCTGTAGTTGGTGTACTCAAAAGCATTAACTTCTTATTTTTCTACTAGAGTGGGACCTTCATCGGTCATGTGAGTGGTTTCATAGTAGAGCTGACAAGCCATGACATTCTTCTTGATGGTGTGCTTCATCATCTCCATCATTTGCTTCATGGTGGCACATAATCCGAGAATTCCACCGTGGCCTGTGGTGCAGAGGTATCTCCCATGATTCTGGTCAAGGAGTGTGCATCATCTCAGAATTCTTCTGCCGTGTCATTCAAGAACTCGAAAGCTTCAAAAGGCTTCATGTTCAAGATAGAACCTCTGCATGCTGCATTTAGAAATTGTCGTTCGCTAGGCCTCAACCCATTAACATAGTACTGCATCTAGTCATGGTCGGAGATATTGTCCAGCGGGCACTTGGCCAGCATGAGGTTAAATATGTTCCAATAGTCATAAATTGACTATCTGGCTCCCATATGGATGGTGCTCATCTTTCTCTTAGCATTCTGGATTCTCGAGACATGGTATTACTTCTCCAGGAACTTCTGCTGCATTGCTTGCCAAGTCGTGACACTACGTGTAAGTAAAGTGTAAAGCCATTCTCGTGCAGTATCTTGAAGAGAAAAAGGAAATAATACCAGTCGGGTATACACCCTTTTTGCTGAATTGTCGATCCTAATCGTTCCACAAGACATTTCAAAGTCATGCAGATGCCTTTCTAGATCATCTCCTGGCAAGTCACTGAACTTGAGCAAGATCTGTATGAATGAGTGTATGAGTTCTTAGTTGTCTGCTATCGTGGGCAAGGTGATGCCCAAGGGTTTTAGATTGATGTTGTTGGGGAACAAGATCTCCTTGAGTGTTTGCTCCGGAGGTTCATTCCTCTTTGCATTTTCGTTTTCGTTTTCCTCCTACATCCTTGCTACTTGACGGGCTTCTTGCTCAAGTTGTACTTGTATCCTTAATCTGCCATTTCTCCGCCTGACGTTTCTCTCGATCTCTGGATCAACATCATCTTGTACAAAACACATATGATTATATATGCGCAAAATTTACAGACAAAGAATTGAACCATGAATTACACCGAGCCATCATCGACTGTATGATCCACGGTCCTTATGGACTTGAAATAATACATTCTCCCTGCATGGTGAGTTCCAAGTGTTCGAAAAGATATCTTATGTGTTATAGTGATCGAACAAAAGTTGATGATAATGGATATCTAATCTATAGGAGGAGAAACACAGGCGTCACCGTTAACAAAAATGGTGTTCTTCTTAATAATAGGTCTGTGGGTCTTTATAATTCATTCTTGATTATGAAGTATCGTGTGCATATTAACGTTGAGTATTACAATCAAGGACAATCTGTCAAGTACTTATTCAAATACATCACTAAGGTTAACGATAGGATATTTGCCAGAATAACTACAATAAATAGTGATGAAATCACGGATTACATCGATTGTAGATATATTTCGGCATGTTAGGCTATGTGGAGGATATTGGAGTTTTCAATTCATTATCAGACTCCCCATGTGGAACGTTTATCTTTTCATTTGGAAGGAGAGAAAACATGTATGTTTAGATAAAGAGATTACACTAATAGTTTAATGGTCAAGAACACAGTTGCTGAATCGTAATTTATACAATGGCTGGAAGAAAATAAGAAGAATCCAGAAGCTCGACAATGGTTGTACACTAAGTTTCCCTTACACTATGTTTGGAATGTAGTAGAAAAAGAATGGAAAAATTGAGAAAAATATTTCGCCATAAGACGCATATTTCATGTTGCTCCCGTCTACAAACAAAGTATATCATCTAGGGATAGGATTCTATTGAATCATATTAGAGGGGCAACATGTTATGATGATTCCCGCACAATACATGGCGAGCTAAAAGAAAGTTACAAGGAAACATTCTACATTATGAGTTTGTTAGACGATGACGAAGAGTACACTGAAGGAATCAAAGAACCAAGTTCTTGGGGAACATGAAGTTAACTACAATGCCACTTTACAACGTTACTCTTTTCGAATAGTATGTCCCGGCTCGAAAAAGTGTGGGAACATACATGGGACTTGATTTCAGATGACATCCTTTTGATGAAGCAAAAGAATCTTAACAAATCAGGTATTTTTTTTAATATGCATTAAATTTGATGAGATAATAATTAAATAATATTTAATATTTTTTAAAAAGGAAATGATATGAGATTATTATTGTAAAATAAACTATTTCTATTTGTATATTATTATTAGTTGTGTTCTATATGTTGATAGAATAAAAGTTATGACTTTCACATTACGAAACCTTATCTTTTATATTTTAGTATCGGCACATTTATGATTTATGATTATAATAATGCATACGAATATTGTATTTTTCTCTTTGTGTTTTATTGTATCTCTTGAAATATTATGTGATCACAATTGATACATACATTATTTACATGTTGGGAACCCTAAAGTATTTTGGTTTTGATGATGATCTCTCGAAACACACTTAGTCCTCTTGTTAGAGTTAACCTGTTCTACATGTTAACAGATCACTACGTATAAAGTGAATTCTGATAAAGAACAGATTAGGAGATGACTTAATATTTAAAGGATCTATTCCTATAGAAGTCATTTAAATAATAGTCTAGGTTGAAGACCAAGACATTTCACAAAAGAGAAGAAATCGATCTGCTGTAACAGACAGCGACCAGATCACCGACCAGATCGATGTTCACAGCGAAGCACCAGATCGATAGAGTCATCAAACCACCAGATGACATCACCCTACACATCATATCCTCTTGCCACGTCAATATTGAAACCCATCCAACAGGGTTTGGGAAGAGAATCCATGATTGACACAAGGAAAGAAAGTAACCGCTAGCGATCTGCTTTCCATACTTAGAGGATTGAGTCAACGTCTCTACAAGGCAAGAACAGATATGATGGATATCATTGATTGGCAATCTACAATCAATCTCACGCCAATCAACAACGGCTAGAATTTCAAATTCGAAGCCTATATATTTGAAGTTCAAGATCTGGAGAAAGACACACGCTACATCGAATAATCACATGCTAAGGCAATCTATCTCTGGACCAGACTAAGAGCTTCAAACAACTCGTGATTCTACATCACACCAACCCAGCCTCGATTCAAGTCTGTCTTATCAAGAAAGAGAAGATCACCCTGCTAGCTAGTAGTTTTCTAGTGGTAACGTAGAGGTAATCTGTTGTAAAGGGACACGACCCTTACTTCGTGCATACGTATCCTTCTAGCTTTGATTGATACTTGTGGCTCGTTCTCCACAAGTATAAAGAAGAAGAGTATCCTATTAGTGGATAATCTGGTCTAGTTTTGATCAGATCGTGGACGGAGGGATTTTCCGAACCATGTTAAACAACTGTGTCATTTATCTTTCTGCTTATTTACTTTCAGTTGTTTATTATTCTAACTCTCTGCAATATCATATAGACTGCATCTCAATCAATCTGCTTTAATCTATCTGACTAATCTTTAAGGTTTTTAATATAAGAGCACCAACTAAATCCACCATATTTCCGCACACACTATACTTAGAAAATAATAAGATCACTCTTATTATTATCTGAGCATTTACACTAGAGAGCAATCTGTCTGGACTGATCTGGTATCGATCTGTTCATCAATCTGGTCAATTATCTGCCGAGCAATTTCTTGTTTAAGAATAACTTGAACTCTCTAATAAATAACCAAGTAAACTGAAAAGTTTGTATTTGGTGAATTCTCCCCCCCCCCCATACACCAAACCTTGCTCTCTCGGGACCAACAAGTGGTATCAGAGCGTGGTTGAAACGACCATTGTTTCTGTTTCACAGGGATAATACATGCGTGGTCCACTTGAATAGATCTAGGAAAACCTATTTTCATTCACGTACATATTATCTACTATGGAATCTTCTGTTGTTAGGGCTTGTGAAGAATTCTCTATCCAAGGATATAGAGAATGGAGCTTCATAATTAAAACAACACTCAAAGCTCATCACTATCTGATGTGGAAAGTAATTGAAGATGGTCCACTGGAGATCACTGAGGAAAAGACTGTAACTACTTCAACTGGAGTAACTACATAGATAGTTCCTAAAGATCCAAGAAAATACACTTCGGAGGAACGTCGCGAAGCCAATCTGGATGACTTTGCCAAAGGAATTATATCTAGCATAGTCAAAGGTGTACATCTGGCCAAAATCCAAGATCTGGATACTGCCAAAGAGATGTAGGAAGCCTTAAGAGACTTGTGTCTAGGATCAGAAGTCATGATTGAGAACAAGTTGTCTCTTGCCTGTAATAAATATGATGAATTCAAAATGAAACCAAGCGAGACCATTGAGTAAATGAAAATGAGATTCACTGGAATCCTCCTTGAGATATCAGCGTTCAATAAGAACAAATATACTCAAAGAGAGAAAAACAAGAAAGTACTCAGAGCACTTCCACCTAGCTGGGAAATATATGCTGCAATGCAACCACTTCGTGCAGACTTCAATGAACCCTCTACAGAAGCTTTATTTGATCATCTTGAAGGCCATGAATGTGATATACAAAGAATTCGTGGACCAAATCATCTGTCCAAAAAGACAGAAAACGGTTCATAGAAAGAAAAAGAAGTTGCCTTCAAAGCAAAGAGCAAACCAGATGAACCTTCTGAACCTTCTACACCAGATGAAGAGAAAGGTTATGACAAATTACTAAAAGAGTTTGCAATGATTGCCAAACGCATGGACAAGATGGAGGTCAGATCGAAAAAATTCAGACGTTTCTACAAAGATAACAAAAACAGATTCTACAAGAAACGTGACAATGATCGATCTGATAGCAAGGATGAATCAAAACAACAGATATGTAAATTCTCAAAAACATCTAACTCAACGGATTATACCTGCTTTGGTTGTGGTAGAAAAGGTCACTTCAAAACAAATTGTCCTGATCTGTCCAAAAGCCAAAGAGAAGAGTTGAGAGAAAAAAGAGATCGAAAACTCAAATATGAACGCAAGGCCATGCTAGCTGAAGAAGAATCAAGTAGCTCGAGCCATTTTTCAGATAGCTCATCAGAGAATGATGAAGCATTCTTTGCTAATGATGAAGAAAGCTGGGATGAATGCTATGTGGGACTAGACAACGGTCTGGATGAAGTCGAGCATGGGAAGAAGTGATAATGATCTGGAACAGGAAATAGAAGATCAATCTGAATACTCATGGGAAGAAGTGAATGAGATGTTCAAAAGCTATTCGAGCATCAAAAGACTGTTTAGAGAAGTTGTAGAAGAAAATGATAGGCTGAAGAAATATGAACAAATATTGAGCACAACTAACACCCAATTCGTTGCCCAAGTAACTGATCTGGAAGAACAGATCAAGGAAAAAGATAGAGAGATTCACTCTCTAAACTCAAAGGTTAAAGATCTCATCAACAGAAACAACGTAGCTGAAGAAAAGATCAAGAAAGGCAAAGAAATGATCTACAAAAGTGATGAACGTGCCAAGCTGCTAATCAATCTGCAGCAAAATGGCACATCTGGATTAGGATATCCAGGTCACTCGGAAAAATCTTCGGGAACCATAAACTTTGTACCAGAGAGAAAGCAAATACCAGATCAAGTAATAAATCTGAGAAACAAGAAAGATCATCCCCAAAAGATGATGATAAAAGAGACCGGGTACAAACAATACTACCAAACAAAGGGTCAACTAGCTCATTACACAGAAACAGATCATGTTCATCAAAAGAATGTCAACAGGACACTATCCACCAAAAATGTCAACAGGACAAAGAATGTCAACAGGACAGTACCTATCAAGAAGGGATTGAAGAATGATGGAATAGAGAGACATCATCCATTTGTATTTCACTCTCTATCTAGAGTTGATAATGATAGGAAAACCATTACTTGCTATTTTTCTGTTTCTAACCCAAAAATGTTCTGGATTCAAAAGGGAACATTTGTTAATAACCAAACACCCAAACGTTGAAGGATAGCTAAGTGTAATTAATTGCAGGACCAGAAGACTGCAAGAAGAAACAAGATAGCAAGAGGAACAATCTGGATAATAGATAGTGGATGTTTGAAGCACATGACTTGTGACAAGAATCTACTATCAGATTATATTGAAAAACCTGGACCACAGGTCACCTTTGGATGTAACTCAAAAGGATACACCAGAGGATATGGAAATATAAAAGTTGGCAAGACCACCATCTCAAATGCATCGTATGTTGAGGGTCTTAGTCACAATCTGTTTTCAGTAAGTCAATTATGTGCTAATGGTAACCAGATTGTTTTTGATACTAACTACTGCTTTGTGAAGAACAAGGAAGGAGATGAGATACTCCTTACCGGAAAATTGCAGGATAGGCTATATATATTCCAATGGTCAAACCAGATCGAGACATGCTTAGTCACTAAAACTGTATCAGAAACAAGCTGGTTATGGCACAAGAGATTGAGTCACCTAAATTTCAAGTCAATCAACAGGATTGCCAAAGAAAAATTATTGGAAGGTCTACCTGATCAAGTATATGATAAAGATCATATATGTGATGCTTGTCAAGCTGGAAAGCAAACCAGATCATCCTTTACAAGCAAAACAGCTCACTCAACAACAAGAATACTGGAGCTTCTGCATCTGGATCTGTTTGGGCCAGTTAAACCAATAAGCATAAATGAGATAAAGTACACCTTAGTAATCATAGATGACTACTCAAGGTTCACTTGGGTCATCTTTCTGTTAAAGAAGAAAGAGACACTAGCCAAACTACCTGATTTTCTACACAAGATCACCAAACAGAAAGCGGTGAATATAACCACCATCAGAACAGATCGAGGAACAGAATTTCTCAACCAAAAGATTGAAGCATACTGCAATAAGATGGGAATCACTCATCAAACTTCAGCTGTTAGAACACCTCAACAAAATGGAGTTGTTGAAAGGCGAAACAGATCACTTAAAGAAGCAGCTCGTACTATACTAAATGCTACCAATCTACCCAAGAAGTTCTGGGCAGAAGCTATCTACACAGCCTATTATATTCAAAACAGATTATCAATTACACTCAGACATGGAAAGACACCATATGAGATCTGGAACAACAGAAAGCCTAAGATTTCTTACTTTCGTACTTTTGGCTGTTTGTGCTACATACACAATATTGAGAAATCTCAATTGAGGACTTTTGATAGCAAAACTGATCCTGGAATAATCATAGGATATTCTGATGTCAGTAAAGCATATCGAGTCTATTGTTGAGTACAGGTTACCAGATAATAAACAGACGAAAAACCAGATGACTACAAGAAAGATGAATGAGATATTACTAGAACATATTCTTATCTGGAATTCCAAAAGTGTTGATGAAGAGATCAATAATCCACCAATTGCTGAAGAAATTATACAGCAAGGGGGAACAATCCAACATGAACTGGATGAAAACAGATCACCAACTGAAAACAATGAAACAGTCATTGCGGATGATGAGCAATCTGAAAATCTAAATCCAGAAGCAAGAACAGATGAGAATCCATTTCAAGCATCATCAACAACCCACACTGAATTTGAGGAACCAATAGCTCAACCTGATCCTGAGATATCTGATGAATAGATGACTAGGAGAAGGAGATGGATACAAGATCATCCACCAGAACAGATCGTTGGGAACCCATCAGATCGTGTGAAAATGAGAAGAATGCATGGAGAAAGTGCCTTGTTAAGCTACTATCTCTCTCACATTGAACCATCTAATGCTCATGAAGCACTACAAGATGCAGATTCGATAACAGCTATGCAAGAAGAACTTAATGAGTTCAAAAGAAATGAGGTCTGGTATCTTGTGGACAGACCCAAACACCAAGGAATTATTGGTGTAAAGTGGGTGTTCAAAAATAAACGAGATGAAAAGGGTGAAGTAGTCAGAAACAAAGCCAGATTAGTAGCTAAAGGCTATAATCAACAAGAAGGCATTGATTTTGATGAAACATTTGCACCCGTAGCCAGACTAGAAGCTATAAGGTTGTTCTTAGCATATGCTGCACACAAATGATTCAAGGTATACCAGATGGATGTCAAAAGTGTCTTTCTAAATGGTATCCTTGAAGAAGAAGTTTATGTGGAACAGCCACCTGGATTTGAAGAAGCAGATCCAAATCAGAAAGTATACAGACTGACAAAAGCAGTCTATGGTCTAAAACAAGCCCCTAGAGCTTGGTATGAGACATTATCTACATTTCTACTAGAATCTGGATTCAGAAGAGGATCAGTTGACAAGACCTTGTTCATCATCAAAGTTAAAGAGAATATCCTTTTAGTACAGATCTATGTAGATGATATCATATTTGGATCCCAATCTACTTATTTGTGTGATAAATTTGCTGAACTTATGAAAACTAAGTATCAAATGTCCATGATGGGCGAAATGTGTTTCTTTCTAGGTTTGCAGGTCAAGCAGTTACCAGATGGCATTTTTATTAATCAAGCAAAGTATATTTACGATCTGCTGACTAAGTTTGGGATCAAAGACATTAAACCTGTTAAAATTCCAATGCAGACCAACGGGAAAATTGATCCTGATCCAGAGGGAAAACCAGCAAATATCACTCAATACAGAGGGATCATAGGATCACTACTCTACCTAACTGCCAGTCGACCTGACATTACATTTGCAGTAGGTGTATGTGCAAGATATCAAGCAAATCATAACATATATATCTAAATCCTGACATAATATACCAAATCTTTTATTTTTGTGATGATTAGTATTATGTTTGGGAACTGTGATCGTGGAGATATTTACCAAATCAATAAAAAGGAAGCAATTTGACGGTTAAAACAAACACGCGCCACATTGCAACCCCAGGATCAAAAGCGCGTGAATCAGACGCACAGTAAAAGGCGGTAATAGACTGTAGGTCTATACCTTATAAAGGCGGGAAAAGCTGAAAAAGGGAAGGATATTAATTATTTTATTATTTTGTTTATCACGTCTATATATATTTGGTTAGGCGATTCACCTTTCACCTACACTTCTCTTCTTCTGCAAAACACTTAGCAAGTTTCTCCTTTCGCCATTTCTAAAATCTCTCAAACCTCTCAACAATCTATCTTTTACAAATGGCTCCCAAATCAACCTTGTTTCTCGACCAAGTCAAGTTTCTGAATAAATACATTTCTCAAGACCTATACGCGGTTCTTGACACCCACGAATTTCACAAACTGGACAAGGCTTTCAACCTTGTTAAACGCTGCAAAGGTTTCAAATTTATGAGTTTTCCTTTAAACTGCTTTGTATCTTGAATGCTCTGAAACCTCTTAAACCCGTATTGAAAAACAGTTTTTTTTTTTTATTTGCATGCATATGTGCACTTGTATGTAGTGTAGAACTCAATATTCTATAAACTGCTACTAAGCACTCATACTTCATTGATGGAAGGATAGTGCTCATCTATATTGCTTTGACTTTGATGTAGGATTTCACAATATCATTACCACACACCCCCTCCATTTCTTGCCCAAAGAAGTAGCAGCCTTCTATCTCTCATGGCAAGGAGAGAAAGGTGGGAATGAAGCTACCATCAAAGTCAGCAAGGGCAGCACCATTAGCAACACAACATATAACGTGCTAAACATAATAGATGAAGTTTACAAATTGAAAGATGAAGGTCTTAGCCTTGGAGATCTAACGGACGAGCAACTACAAGAGGCCGTAGAGATGGTGATGGTAGTGCCCATTCATTATACGAACAGAATGTTCAACAGAGCACTGCTTGCACCTGAATTCAAGATCATATTCGAATTCGTCAAGAGAGTTTTCATGAATCACAATGGTTCCTACGACCAAGTCACCCCAAACAAATTCAAAATCCTTGCTGCTGTTGTGCTGAATTTGCCAGTGAACTGAAGCCGAATTTTCTTTGATCTCTTGGCAAAGGAGGCCAAGATGATCACGTTTGTGAAAGGAGCAAGCCCTGGGATGAAGTGAGGAGGAGCAGCTTGAGACACTCCACAAAGAGCTATATGCTGGAATCGTTCTTCAAACAACACAAGTGGGATACCATGGTTGAATTCAACGACAGATTGCACTTCCCCAAGGACCAACATCAAATTGAGATGTCTATGGGAATTTCTGCCAATCTGATAGCCAGGGTGACAGACCCTGTTTATGCCAATGCATTGATGGAGATGGGAAGCTCCAATCCAATCTGGGTTCCACCATCTGTCCCTGCTGAGAAATCCACCAAGTCCAGGATTACAAAAGAAAAACAAGTTGAAAGGACCCCTTCCAAGAGAGTTACCAGGAGATCCAGCTCAGTGGATACTGACGCCTCCACAGCAGCTCAACAGCCAAAACCCAAGAGAAGGAGATTACAAAAACTCGTGGAAGAAGTCCAGGTTCAGGAACCTACCGTTGCTGGAACATCTATCCCTCAACAGGAGGTTGAGGATGAGGAGATCCTGGTCGAGGGTCCACCAGAGGATGTTGCCCTCATCTCCTCATTAGACCCAAGCCAGATCAAGGACTTCTCACCTGCTCAGACTACTAGCCCATCATCTACTGAACAACTCGAGCAGATTGATGAAGAAGAAGAAGGTGAAGAAGAATCCTCTGATGAGGATGTGGAGAAGAAAAAGGCAGAAACAGTAGTAAAGTTGCTAGAAGCTGAAGCAGATCACTCAATTCTTAAGACATTTCCTGGAATCCAGTTCACTCCTGATAATTACGAAGCGGCAAAACGCCTGAAATTCCTTCTGCTCATCAAGGACAAGGAATTTTATGTCCTTGACGCCCTACTCAAGACGAGATCAATCGATGCCCTCAAGGCAGAAGAAGCCACTCTTCTCAACATTTTTACTGCCTCCTCCATTGCTGAATTGAGAGACACATATCGTCTAGACATCCTGGCCATGGCAAAATATGAGGCCAAAGAGCTACAGATCGATCTCAGATCGATATATGAAAAGGCAGAGATGCTGGAGTTCTACAAAAGTATTGATGAGGAAGAAGATGAAGAAGGACTTGCTGAAGCTCACCAACAGGGTGCAGCAATACCAGTATCAGAACCAGATCAGCACCAAGCTGATGCTGCAGAACAAATAACAACAATTGCACAGGCTGAGGGGGAACCAGCCAAATCGAGCAAAATCGAGATTGTAGTGGTTGATTATCCACAAGAGGAGACAGAGCCAGCTGGATAGTGGGTGGGAGGTGTTGGTCCCGAAAGAGCAAGGTTTGGTGTATGGGGGGGGGGGGAATACACCAAATACAAACTTTTCAGTTTACTTGTTTATTTAATAGAGAGTTTAAGCTATTTGTTGGGAACCCCACAATCATTCTAAGTTTTGATGATGTTCACTCATACACACACTTGGCATTTTTCATGTTCTGTATCATTTCTGTTGGTTTTTATGGACCAGATAGTCGAAACCGGTTCAACCAGAAAGATGGAAGATGTCTCAGACAGAAAGCTGAAGCAAGACAAGTCTTTAACAGAAAGCTGAACCAGCAAGTCTTAGACAAACATGCTGAACCAGCAAGTCTTTAACAGAAAGCTGAACCAGCAAGTCTTAGACAAACGTGCTGAACCAGCAAGTTTTTAACAGAAAGCTAAACCAGAAAGGTTCAAACAGAAAGATAGAAGAAGTCTAAGACTGAAAGATAAACCAGCAAGTCTCAGACAGAAAGTTGTAGTAAGTCAACTTTAACAGAAAGTTGAACCAGAAAGGCACTAAGACCAGAAAAGATATAATCAGAAGGTTTGAAGCAAAACAGAAAGAGCTGAAACAAGCCTGTCAATAATGCATTAAAATCCATTCATCCAGAATTAGAAAGAGAATCACTGATTGACACGAAGAAGGAAAACGATCACAGATGATCTGCTTACCATAAATAGAAGATTCAATCAACGACTCAACAAGGAAAGAAGAGATATGATTGATTGGCAATCCACAAATCAAATCACGCCAATCAACAAACGGCAAGAATTTCAAAGATTCAGAGCCTATATATGTTTGAAGTTTTAAAGTCTGAAGGAGATATACGTTAACGATATACTACAGAAAATTCTCAAGCATTCAAAGCTCACATCAGACAAAGCCTCAAACCGTTCGTGATCGCAATCACACCTCGATTCAAGTCTGTCTTATCGAGAGAAGAAGGAGATCTTTACTAGCTAGTAGTTTTCTAGTGAATTAACGTGAAGATAACCTGTTTACAGTAGTTTTCTGTAAGTTGTAAAGGGACACGACCCTTATTCATGCATAAGTTTCAATAAGGTTTGTAATTGGAACTTGTGGCTCGTTCTCAGCGAGTATAAATAAGAAGAGTATCCTAGTAGTGGATATCTAATCCAGTTTGGATTAGACCGTGGACGTAGGGGGTTTCCCGAACCACGTAAAAATAACTGTGCCATTTAAATTCTGCATTTTATATTCAGTTGTTTTTATTCTCTATCTATCATACTCATTCAAACCTGCATTCTTAATCAATCTCCTAAAAACTAGATTAAGTTTTCTAAAAGATTTTCTTAACAAGAGCACCGACTAAGTCCACCATTATTCCGCACACAATACATTGCTGGAATTTGAGTTCACGCTTACTTTCCGCTTTGTATATCTCACTTGAGAGACTTTATCTGGATAGAATCTAATCGATTAGAAAATCAATTCGTTCTATCACCTTGAGCAATCTGTAATTCAGAAAGCTTACATCTCTCTGATTGAAACAGTCAAGTAAACTGAAAAGTTTGCATTTGGTGTATTCCCCCCACCCATACACCAAACCTTGCTCTTTCGGGACCAACACTATTCTTAAGTAAGAAATTGCTCGGCAAATGACTAACCAGATTGATCAGCAGATCGATAGCAGATTAGTCCAAACAGATGTCTCTCTAGTGTAGACACTCAGACAATAATAAGAGTGATCTTGTTACTTTCTAAGTATCGTGTGTGCGGAAGTATGGTGGATTTAGTTAATGCTCTTGTTCAGAAAACCTTAAGGATAAATCAGATCAATAACCAGATTGATTGAGATGCAGATTATATGATAGTGCAGATGGTTAAAATAATAAACAACCGAAAGTAAATATGCAGAAATGAAAAGAACACAGTTGTTTAACGTGGTTCGGGAAAATCCCTACGTTCACGATCTAGTCAAAACTAGACCAGATTATCCACTACTAGGATACTCTGTTTCTTTATACTCGTGGAGAACGAGTCACAAGTATCAATCAAAGCTAGAGAGATACTTATGCACGAAGTAAGGGTCGTGTCCCTTTACAACAGATTACCTATACGTTATCACTAGAAATCTACTAGCTAGCAGGGTGATCTCCTTCCTCTCGATAAGACAGACTTGAATTGAAGTTGAGTTGGTGTGATTTAGAATCACAGGTAGTTTGAAACTCTTAGTCTGGTTCACAGATTGATTGCTTGAGAGTATGTCGTCAATGTACCTCGCGTGCGTATATCTTCCAGACCTTGAACTTCATATATATAGGCATTGAATTAGAAATTCTAGCCGTTGTTTGATTGGCATGAGATTGATTGTAGATTGCCAATCAATGATATCCATCATATCTGTTCTTGCCATGTAGAAATCGTTGACTCAATCTTCAAAGTATGGAAAGCAGATTGCTAACGGTTACTTTCCCTCATTGTGTCAATCGTAGATTCTCTTTTCAATCCCTGTTGGATGGACTTCAATTTTGTCGTGGCAAGATGATATGATGTGTAGGATGATATCATCTGGTGGTTTGATGACTCTATCGATCTGATGCATTGCTGTGATCATCGATCTGGTCGGTGATCTAGTCGCTGTCTGTTACAGCAGATCGATTACTTCTGGCATGAAATCTTGGCCTCCATCCTATACTATTTATAGAAATGACTTCTATAGGATTAATTCCTTTACATGTTAAGTCATCTCCTAATTTGTTCTCTATCAGAATTCACTTTAAAAGTAGTGATCTGTTAACACGTAGAACAGTTTATCTCATACAAGGACTAAGTGTGTTTCGAGAAATCATCATCAAAACTAGAATACATTAGGGTTCCCAACAATTTTCCCCTTTTTGATGATGTCAAAACCACACTTTACAATAAAATCCTAATAACATATTAAGAGTGATCTGGTTTGACAGCCAGATTGATTATGTTTCGTTATTAGGTTATAACGATTAAAGCAGTTTGTATATGTTCTGGACAATAAGAATTTGTCATCCGAAACAACAATAAAAATCATCTTCATTGATAAGGAGCAACAGGTTTACAGATAAGAATTACAGATAGTAAAAGATATGAAAGTGAGTTACTATCTGCTCTTCCTCCTCTCTTCTTGTTGTTTCTTCATCTTTGCTCGGGTCTCATCAAAAATCAGTTGTACACTCTCATAGACTCCTTCTCTGACTCTAATGTAATCTGGATCTTCAGCGTCTATTTTGTAGCCTCTATTTTCTGCAAGCTGGTTTATGAAGTTGAGTAGGAAGGTCTTGTCTGGAAGCTCAGTGCCAGGTATGTTAGGACATGTTCTGAATTCCCTCTCTGGGGCAGTGATTGTAACCTGAGCTTTTGCTCCTGCTGCTCTTATACCCTCCACCAGATCTCTTGCATCATTTAGGTCCAGATAGAGATTGAATGTCTCATTAGGTGTACCCTCACAGTAAGCTGGTTCTTTGAGGAAGTAGCGACACATAATGAAGCCATATCTCAATCCTTCATATCCCTCCTTTAAGTTCTCTAGGACCCAGTTGGTCTCTCCTTCTTTAGTCTTCATTGTCCTGATAGGAGGAGACGAGAACCAACCGGATCCAGATCGTTTCTTCCTCTTCAAGGGTTGGGAGTAGCTTGATCTACTTGATGTTGATATAGGTATCTTCTGAGCTTGAGCAGATGGTGGGCTGGGTAGATCTGGTGCAATTTGTAGCTCAGGTTGAGCTTCTTTCCTTTCCTCCTTGGCACCAGATTGTCCCTTCCCCTTTGTAACTACAACCTCCTTTCCTTTTTCCTTTTTCTTCTTGGATCCTTCCCCCTTTTCGACATCATCAACATACAGATTGATGAATGCCTTAAGGGAGGTGATCTCCTCCTTCATCTCTTTTACTTCCTTTTCTGAATCTATCCTTTGTGTAAGCAGGGAAGTGATGTTGAGGTTAGAGTCGTCAATCTGCTTCTGTAGTGAGGTTTTTGCTGTGGTTAGATTGACAGTGAAATTCTCTTGCTCCTCCTTTATCACTCCAATCTCATCAAAAAATGAGTCAATTAAGGCCTTCGTTGGGTAGCGCAGTTCGCTCATCTTTCTTGCCACAAAATCTTTTCCCTCTGTTTCAAACTTTCTGAACATTGCTCTGGTTTCTGAGTTAGCAGCCTTGATCACTTCACCAACAATGCCATCTGTCTGCTCTTTGACAATGGCATGAACCATGTCCTTTTCTTTCTTCGCAAATTCAGTAACAATTTTGTACATTTCAATGATTTTAAGCTCCATGGTGGCCAGAGTTTGATCTGTCTGGGCTTTTCGTTCCTCCGCAGCTCATCTGTCATCATCCATTTTCTTACTTAATTCCTCAAGCTTTAGTCTGCAGATTCTTCTCAAATCTGAGTCCACCTGGTCTACGTGGGACTTCAGATGATTGTTAAAATCGGTGAGAATTTGAGTGGCCTGGTCTTGAACTATGGAGAGCGTGCCATACATGTATTTATCCACTTTGATGGAAATGAGATCCTTCACTTGTTCATTTGACAGTGATTGATGTTGAGTCATCAATATATCCTCTAAATTGGTTGTTTGTACGTACTCTTCCATTGTAGCTGCGACAGCAGGGGTGTAGATATTGTCAGTAAGTTTTCCTCCCACCCTCTGTCCAGCTGGTTCATGTTCCTCTTGTGGATAATTGACCACTGCTATCTGAATCTTGCTTGTCTTAGCTGGTTCCCCCTCAGCCTGTGCAGTGGTTTCCACGATCTGTTCTCCAGCATCAGTCATGTGTTGAACTGGTTCTGAGTCTGTTATTGCTGCACCCGGTTGGTGAGCATCAGTAAGTTCAGCTTCAACCTCAACTTCCTCAACTACTTCCTCATTAATGCTCTCATAAAATTCTAGCATTTCTCCCTTTTCATATATAGATCGGAGGTCGATTTGGAGTTCTTTAGCTTCATACTTAGCCATGGCCAAGATATCTGGTCTATAAGTGTCCCTCAACTCAACAATTGAGGTAGTAAAGACATTGAGCAAAGTGGCCTCTTCTGCCTTGAGGGCATCAATTGATCTGGTTTTCAGAATGGCATCCAGCACATAGAATTCTTTGTCTTTGATAAGCAGAAGGAATTTTAGTCGTCTTGCTGCTTCGTAGCTCTCAGGAGTGAGCTTGATCCCAAGAAAGGTTTTTAAGTATGGAGTGATCTGCCTCAGCTTCTAACAGCTTTACTACGGTTTCTGCTGTTTTCTTCTCCACATCCTCTTCGGAGGATTCATCTTCTCCTTCTTCTTCTTCATTGTTGGTCCCGAAAGAGCAAGGTTTGGTGTATGGGGGGGGGAATACACCAAATGCAAACCTTTTCAGTTTACTTGACTATTTCAATCAGAGAGATTTGAGCTTTCTGAAATACAGATTGCTCAAGTTGATAGAACAAAGTGATTATCTAATCGATTAGATTCTATCCAGATAAGATCCCTCAAGTGAGATATACAAAGCTGAAAGTAAGCGTGGACTTAATTTCCAACAATGTACTGTGTGCGGAATAATGGTGGACTTAGTTGGTGCTCTTGTTAAGAAAATCTTTTGAAAACTTAATCGAGTATTTAGAAGATAGATTAAGAATGCAGATTTGAATGAGTATGATAGATGCAGAATAAAAACAACTGAATATAAAATGCAGAATTTAAATGGTACAGTTATTTTTACGTGGTTCGGGAAACCCCCTACGTCCACGGTCTAATCCAAACTAGATTAGATATCCACTACTAGGATACTCTTCTTATTTAACCTCGCTGAGAACGAGCCACAAGTTCCAAGTACAAACTAACTGAAACTTATGCACGAATAAGGGTCGTGTCCCTTTACAACTTACATAAAACTACTGTAAACAGGTTATCTTCACGTTAATCCACTAGAAAACT
>JAPKLX010001517.1:0-14635 GCA_026898415.1 Leonotis leonurus
TTTTAATTAAATAAATTCCTTCTAAAACAATATTTTCTAGCAAAATCTTCATAATAATCTCTTCTATATACATAATAAAATCGGGCATAATTTGTAGGTATTCCTACAGCTGTTAAATTCTCAAACTGAGTTTTAACCGAAAACTCATTTAATTATTGCCGAAATTGCGATAATAAATTTTTATTCTCTATTTTGTCTGTTTTCTAGCTTAATGAAATTTCTAATTCCATTTTTCTATATTATCTAATAGATAAAAATTTTCTCTTCTGAGGGGTATGCTTCGTCTGAGTTTATTCCATCTCAACCCCTTTCTTTTATCTCTAATATGGAATTATTAAATTCCATTTTCTTTCTTACGAAATAATCGTAATTCTTTCTTCTAAATCGTATAATAGATTCTTCAAACTCTTCTTAATCTCATAAAAATATTCTCTTACGGATGCAATGCCCTAACTAAGCTTTAATCATCATTTAATTACAGCTACAGTATTTCGGGGAACTACAGATACTCTTCTACAGCTGATAGCACCAGATCGACCCAGCTCACCATCTGCCCCAACACAGAAAACAACAAGATCCACATCTAGCAGATCGAGCCACTCTCAACCACTGAAGAAGAAGAAAAGATCTGGATCTGGCTGGTTCTCATCTGCTCCTATCAAGTCAAACAAGACAAAAGAAGGAGAGACCAGCTGGGTCCCAGATAACTTGAAGAATGGTTGGGAGGGGTTGAAATACGGCTTCATTATGTGTCGCTACTTCATCAGAGAGCCTGCATATTGCGAGGGCATACCCAATGAAGCTTTCAATCTATACTTAGGCATGAACGATGCCAAAGACCTGGTGCAAGTGATTAGAGAAGCAGCTGCAAGAGCCCAGGTCACCATCACTGCCCCAGAGAGGGAATTCAAAGAATGTCCTGAAATTCCTGGCACCAAGCTTCCTGATAAAACCTATCTGCTCAATTTCATAAACCAGCTTGCTGAGAACAGAGGCTACAAAATAGACGCTGAGGATCCAAATTATATAAGAGTCAGAGAAGGGGTGTATGAGAGCGTGCAGCGAATCTCTGACGAGACAAGGGCCAAGATGAAGAAACAACAGGAAGAGAGGAGGAAGAGCAGATAGTTACTCACTTTCGCATCTTTTACTATCTGTAATTCATATTTTTGATGATCTGTAAACTCTTATTTACATCTTACCAATGAACATCATTTTAAGTTTCTGATGACAACTTCCTATTGTCCAGAACATATACAAACTGTTTTTAATCGTTATAACCTAATAACGAAATCATAATCAATCTGGCCATCAAACCAGATCACTCTTAATAAGTTATTAGGATATATTTATAAAGTGTGGTTTCGACATCATCAAAAGGGGGAAAATTGTTGGGAACCCTAAAGTATCTTAGTTTTGATGATGATCTCTCGAAACACACTTAGTTTCTGTCGAGAAATTTCTTCTTTAAGAATAGCTTGAACTCTCTGATAATAAACCAAGTAAACTGAAAAGTTTAGGTTTGGTGTATTCCCCCCCCCCCCCATACACCAAACCTTGCTCTTTCGTGACCAACAATTACTTAGTCAAGGGGGAATTTGGAAAATTGAAACGTCCTAGATGGAAGACGTCACTGACCATAATTAAACTCCTAATTACAGTCTGTAAAGATATTTTCAAACCTAGATTTGCTAAATCTCTTATATTTGTGATGATTAGCACACCTTTGGAAACTGTGATTGAGAAAATCCCTGCAAGAAAAGGAAAAGGAAAGTTGCAGTGGATAGGATGATACACACACTCTCGCCTACAACCCTAGGATCTAGCGCTTACATCAAACGCAATGAAAGGCGGCAAATTGGAAGGTGAAGCGGGAAAACCTAAAAAGGGAGTTTTTTCATCGAACCCTTCAATTATTATCGCTTTAACCTGTGTCGTTAATTATTTTCTTATATATGTATTGTTCATGCACTCAACTATTCACCTACACATACATCGCACTGAGCACTACTATCTTTAAGCACTCAAGCAATTCTAGATTTGTCTCTCTTCCGCAAACTTCCTTCAAGGTTTTTCTTTGATCATGGCACCTCAAACTTCCTTGTTCTTACAACACGTTGCTGAGGTTCAGAAGTTTTTTTTCCCTTGAACCTTTCGCCATCCTTGAAACCCACGGTTTTCGAAAACTCAAAGAGATTTTTCCCATAAATACTCGCTACAAAGGTTTTTAAGTTCTTCATTTTATGCATCTTCATCTTACTATGTGTTTTGTATCTGGATGCACGTATACCTTTTTATATTTCTTTTTCTCGGTATAGTTCTGGATAAAATGCAGTAATTGTTTATTTTTGGGATATTCATATTTGTAATCACTTAATTGATGAATATATATATATATATATATATTCTCTGGAATGCTCTTGTGTTTATATATTCTCAAAGTCAACTGGAGCCGAATCCTATTTGACTTGATGACTAAAGAGGCCAAATTGGTTATCTATACCAAAGACAACAGAGGACGCGATGTCTGGCTGGAGGTTAGAAGGAACCTAAGGCACTCTACCAAGATCAGCTTCATGGTGGAGAAATTCTTCAAACAGCAGATTTGGGAGGATGCCATCGACTTCAACACTCATCTTACCATCCCTAAAGATCAACATCAGATCGAGATGTCTTTGGGACTTTCCCGAGCCTTGTTCCACAAGGTTACAGATGAGGTACATCATGCTGCATTATTAGAGATGGGCAGATTCAACCCAATCTGGATTTCACCAACCAGAGCCATTGAAAAACAGAAGGCAAAGGCACCCAAATAAAAGGTGCAAAAAGAGAAGGCAACTCGCAAACCACCCACTAAACGAGGTAGTTCTATTGACACAGATACCTCTACATCCCAGCCTAAGCAGAAGAGGCGCAGACTGAAAAAGGTTCAAGATTCGCCACCTCCAACGGTTGAAATTCCACAAGAAATTGATGATACACCCCAACCAGAACCTGAAATAACTCAACCAGAACGAGTTAGCTCAAAGAAGGCTGACACAGCACCACAACCAGAAAATCAACAAACAGAACCACTTTTCGTTGAACCTGAGTCTAGTTACCACCCACACAAGGAGAAAGACTTCTCTCCGACCAGAACAGCCACACCCTCACCAAACAGAATGCAAACGATAAGTGAGGAGGAGGAGGAGGAAGTAGAGTCTGCAGATGAAGAAGAAGAAAACAAACGCCAAGCAGAAGGTGTTAGTAATCTACTGGAGAGTGAAGCAGATCACTCTGTGCGACAAGATTTTCCTGGTATTCATCTACTACCAGAGAGTCTGGGAGCAGCAAAGTGTGTCAAGTTCTACTTGCTAGTCAAGGATAGCGAGTATTACATCTTTGACGCTCCGCTCTAGATCAGAACGATGGAGGAACTGAAGAAGGAGGAGGCCACACTACTAAGCCTATTGCAAGTCGGCACTGTCAGTGCAGTGCGAGCAGAATATCATCAACTCATTCTTGCGCTCATGAAGCATGAGGCAAGTCTTCTGGAGATTGACTTGAAGTCATTTTATGCGGATAAAATGGACTTCTTTTCAAGTGTACCAGATGAAGAAACCAATCAAGCTGTCCATATGGAGGAACCCGCACAGCCTCAGGGCACCAGTCAACCAGACCAACAAGATACACCAGCTCAACCACGAGTACAAGAAGCAGAAAAGCCAAAGAAGAAGACAAAGAACATCCCTGTCATCCACCTTGATCCAGTCGAAGAGACTCTAGTGGGGCAGGACATTGATGGCGAACCCAACAACAATTTGTATACTCCAGGGGTAGCCCAGAAGCTGAAGAAGAACGTCCACTTCTATGAGATGGAGGAATTGTGGGAAAGGGAGACCAGGACTTTCAATAATTATCAAATCGACAACCTGATCACTCTTCGGATTGAAGATCATATGACCGATAACTGCAACATGCTCCAAGAAAAAGCCACCTAGATCCTCACTGACTTCAATCAACATCAAAAACATTATGTCAATGACATGGATCTCGACATCAGAAGAAAGCTCAGAACTCTCCGGAAGGAACTAGATAAAAAGATTGACGATGATCGCACTGCCACAGAAGGAATTCATGAGAAGTTCACCCTCAGATTAGAAGCAGTGGAACAGCAAGCTCAAAATACAAACACACTGGTAGCTGACCTTCTAGCCAAACAGAAGGAGACTATTGATGCTGCAGTGTCAAGTCAAGCTGCCAAAATCACTGCAGAAGTCAAGGAAGCCACTAATCTCAACATCCACGCACAACTTGTTGCTTTCGAAAAGGAGAAGTTTGTGGAGATCATGAAACAACATCAGACAGAGGTCCTCGATGATCTGCTTTATCCCAACCCAGAAGAGTTTGAGCACCAGAGCACTCGCCTAGCTGCAGTGGAAGAGCTCCAAGATACATATGACAGGACTCTCGCAACTATGAATAGCCGACTTGAGCAAAAACTGAATGCAACTGACCAGACTTTGAATTTGCTCCTCGGTTTTAAAACTGATGATGAAGAAAAGATGGAGAAGATGAAGGAGGAAATGGACTCTCTTCGCACACTCATCAAGTCCTTGTTTGATGATGTCGTAAAGGGGGAAATTTCCAAGGCAGGAAAGGGAGCAAGCAGAGGAAAGGGTTTTGTTACAGAACTAGAAAGAGGACCAGAAGGAGTAAGAGCAAAAGCGGATACACCAACTGTTGGTCCAGTTCAAACAACAAGGGAGAGGCCCACTACACCACCCAGGGCGGATCCCACCGTTGAACAAGAACAGACTCAATCTGTTGCAGCTTGTGAAAAAGGCAAAAAGCCCATTGATGAAGGAGATCAAATTGCAGAACTGCTATTATTTGGAGTCAACAGAGAGCAGGCTTGTGATCCCATATTCAGAGCTCAATTTTATAAGGAACAAGCCGAGAGGGAGAAGAAAATAGCTGCTCAAGAAGCGAAAGAGAAATCTTATCAGACAACCTTCTCCTTGCCACCCTCATCAGAACGATCTCAACAGTAGTCTTCTCAATCCACAACTCAGTCCAAGAAAAGGAAGAAGAAACCGCTCTCAACATGGAACTTGTCTTTGAAGAAGCAAACCCCAACAGATATATGGGTTCCAGAGGGTTTATTCTGAATAGGTACTTCCTAAAAGAACCTACTTATTTTGAATCCACACCAGATGATGACTTCAATCGATATCTGGAGAACTTCAGCGACAAAAATCTGATACAACAAATCAGAACGGCTGCCTCAGAAGCTAAAATTAAAATTAAGGCCCCTGAAAAGGAGTACATGGTGTGCCCGACGATTCCAGGAAGCAACATTCCAGACAAAAACGTACATTTTAAATTACATCAATCAACTAGCCAAGATTAATGGATACAAGATCGACAATCACGATCCCAACTATGCCATAGTGAGAGATGGAATATATGAGAGCATACAACTGGTTTCTAACGCTCAACGCGAGAAGATAAAGAAGGGAATAGCAGCCAGATGGTTCTCTTAAATGATTTTATCTTTAATCATCTGCTTCTTCTGTTTTGTCTATTGTTCCTTTTGTTTTCCATTTGTACTCATCGATACATATTAATACATGTGGATTTTCTGAAGACAAAGTCTCATTGTACAGAAACCTTTATTTTGCATTTGATTATTATATGAACTAAATAACAATCTGCTAACCCTTCTGGTTGTTTAAAACCAGATCATGTTTGTTGGGAACCCCTAAGTATTTTTATTTTGATGATGATCTCTCGAAACACACTTAGTTTTTACAGTTTGATTGGTGTTAAACTGTTCTACATGTTAACAGATCACTAAGCATAAAGTGAATTCTGATAGAGAACAGATTAGGAGATGACTTAGCATGTAAAGGAATTATTCCTATAGATTTCAATAACTGTATAGGTTGAAGACCAAGACATTTTTTCAACAAGAAGAAATCGATCTGCTATGATAGTCATCGACCAGATGACCGACCAGATCGATGATCATAGCGAAGCACCAGATCAATAGAGTCATCAAACCACCAGATGACATCATCCTACACATCATATCCACTTGCCACGTCAATATTGAAGTCCATCCACTAAGGTTTGGAAAGAAAATCTTTGATTAACACGAAGATGGAGAGTAATCACTATCGATCTGCTTTCCATACTTAGAGGATTCAGTCAACGATTCTACAAGGTAAGAGCAGATATGACGGACATCATTGATTGGCATTCTACAATCATCTCGCGCCAATCAACAAATAGCTAGAATTTCAAATTCAAAGCCTCTATATATTTTTGGATAAAAACATTCTCAAGCAGTCAATTTCTACGTCAGACTAAAGCTTCAAACTGTTTGTGATTCTAAATCACACCAACCCAACCTCGATTCCAGTCTGTCTTATCGAGAGAAAGGAGATCACCCTGCTAGCTAGTAGTTTTCTAGTGGTAACATAGAGGTAATCTATTGTAAAGGGACACAACACTTATTCGTGCAAAAGTTTTCAACCAGATTATGTTTCAAACTTGTGGCTCGTTCTCCGCGAGTATAAAGAAGTAGAGTATCCTAGTAGTGGATAATCTGATCTAGTTTTTATCAGACCGTGGACGTAGGGATTTCCCGAACCACGTTAAAGGTTTATATTTAAACTACATTTCAATCAACCTTCTTTATCGATCTGGATTATATTTAAAGTTTTCAATATAAAGAGCACCAATTAAGTCCACCATATTTCCGCACACACAATACTTTGAAAGTAATAAAATCACTCTTATTATTGTCTAAGTATTTACACTAGAGAGCTACCTGTTTTGGATTGATCTGCTATCGATCTGTCGATCGATCTAGTCAGTCATCTGCCGAACAATTTCTTCTTTAAGAATAGCTTGAACTCTTTGATTGTTGGTCCCGAAAGAGCAAGGTTTGGTGTATGGGGGGGGGGGGAATACACCAAATACAAACTTTTCAGTTTACTTGACAAGTTATGAGAAAATTCAAGCTATTCTGTATAAGAAATTGCTCGAAGATGACTAGACAGATCGATATGCAGATCAATAGCAGTTTGGTCAAAACAGATTACTCTCTTAGTGAAAACACTTAGCTAATAATAAGAGTGATCTTATTACTTTCTGAGTGTTAAGTGAGTGCGGAAAAATGGTGGAATAGCAATTGCTCTTGTTTAGAAAACCTTAAGTATTATCCAGATTGTTTAAGAGATTGATTGAGATGTAGATCGAATGATAGTGCAAAGGGGTTAGAATAATAAACAACAAAAAATAGATATGCATGAATATAAAGCACACAGTTGTTTAACGTGGTTTGGGAAATCCCTACGTCCACGATCTGGTCAAAACTAGACCAGATTATCCACTACTAGGATACTCTGCTTCTTTATACTCGTGGAGAACGAGTCACAAGTATCAGTCACAACTAGAGAGGTACTTATGCACGAAATAAGGGTGGTGTCCCTTTACAACAGATTACCTCTACGTTACCACTAGAAAACTACTAGCTAGCAGGGTGATCTCCTTTCTCTCGATAAGACAGACTTGAATCGAGGTGGTTGGTGTGATGTAGAATCACAAGGTGTTGAAGCTCTAAGTCTGGATGGCAGCTTGATTGCATGAGAAGATAACAACAGTGTAGCTCGAGTGTGTGTTCTCTCAATTTCCAAATTTTTAACTTCAACTATATAGGCATTGAATTTTAAATTCTAGCCGTTTTGTTGATTGACGTGAGATAGATGGTATATTGCCAATCAATGATTTCCATCATATCTGTTCTTGCTATATAGGAAAGGTTGTCTCAATCTTTGAGTTATGGAAAGCAGAATGCTAATGGTCTCTTTCCTTCTATGTGTTAACCGAAGATCTTCTTTCCAATCCCAGTTGGATGGACTTGATCTTGACGTGGCAAGAGCATATGATGTGTAGGATGATGTCAGCTGGTGGATTGATGACTCAATCGTTCTGGTTCCTCGCTATAGGCATCGATCTGGTCACTGTCTGTTACAGCAGATCGATTCTTTTTGGCGTGAAATCTTGACTTTCATCCTATTCTAAGTTGAGATTGACTTCTATAGGAATATTTCCTTTACAAATTAAGTCATCTCCTAATCTGTTCCATAACAGTATTCACTTTATCTCTAGTGATCTGTTTTTACACGTAGAACAGTTTAAGCTCTAAAAAAATAGCTAAGTGTGTTTCGAAAGACCATCATCAAAACTAAAAACCTTAGGGTTCCCAACAATTTCCCCCTTTTTGATGATGTCGAAACCACACTTTACAATAATATCCTATCAGCACATAAAGAGCGATCTGGTCTGATAGCCAGATTGATGTTTGTTCGTTATTAAGTTTATAACGTTTAGGATATTATACATGTTCTGGACAATAGAATGTTGTTATCAGAAACTCAAAGAGATTTCATATATATATATATAGAGACAAACTAGAGTTTACAGATAGTCATGACCAAAAAGAAGGAAATGCAGATCATAATGATAAGAAGGTTGTAATTATCTCCTCTTTCTTCTTTCTTTTTGTTGTCTCTTCATTTTTGCTCTGGTCGCGTCCGAGATAAGCTGGACACTCTCGTATATACCCTCTCTGATCCTTATGTAGTTCGGGTCCTCTGCATCCACCTTGTACCCTCTGTTCTCAGCAAGCTGGTTAATGAAGGTGAGCAGGAATGTCTTGTCTGGTAGATCAGTCCCTGGAATGGTGGGGCATGATCTGTATTCTTTCTCGGGCGCAGTGATCTGGATGTTAGCTTGTGCTGCAGCTTTTCTAATCTCTTCCACCAGATCACTAGCATCATTCATGTTTAGATATCGATTGAATGCTTCATTAGGTGATCAATCAGTGTATGCAGGTTCCTTCAGGAAGTATCTGCAGAGAACGAATGCATTCTTGAGCCCTTCCCATCCATCTCTTAGGTGAACTGGGACCCAGTTGGTCACTCCAGATGGTCTGATGTGAGTCGATGGCCAGCTGGATCCAGTTTTCTTTTTCTTCTTTTGAGTTTGGCTCGATCTGCTAGATGATTTAGATTTTTGAGTGTGAGCAGATGGAGCAGATGGAGGGCTGGCTGTTTGTGTAGTGATCTGCTGCTCCGGTTGAGCTATCTCATTTCCTTTCCCTTTTGCAGCAGCAGCAGATGGATTTATTTTCTTCCCAGTCCCTTCCCCCTTTTCGACATTAGCAACAACCATGTTGATAAGTGTTCGGAGGGAAGAGATCTCTTCCTTCAATGCATTGATCTCTTTGTCGGTCTCCACCTTCTGTGTAAGCAGTGATGTGATGTTGAGGTTGGAATCATCAAGCTGCTTTTGAAATGATTTTGTAATGTTGGACAGTTCGGCTGTGTGGCGCTCTACATCTTCCTGGACAATCCTAAAGTCGTTGAAATATGTGTCGATCATTGTTTTTGTGGGATAGCACAGTTTGCTTAACTTCCGTTCGACAAAATTCTTCCCATTGACCTAAAACTGTCTGAACATGGCCTTGGTGTGTGAGATGGCTTCCTTTAGAATGTCAGCTGTTATGCCATCCGTCTGTTCTCGCACTATGGCATGCACCATGTCCTTTTCTTTCTCAGCGAAGGCAGCGATAATCTTGTAGATTTCTTTGACTTTGAGTTCAGTGGTAAACAGACTTTGATCGATCTGTGCCTTCCTTTCTTCAGCAGCAGCTCGATCATCGTCCATTTTCTTGCTAACTTCTTCAATCTTCAACCGGCATATTCTCCTCAAGTCAGAGTCAACTTGATCGACATGTGTCTTCAAGTGGTCGTTGAACTCTGTGAGTATGCGGATGGCTTCATCTTGAATAGTGGAAAGAGTGCCATACATGTACTTGTCAACTTTCTGGGAGATTAGATCTCTCACTTGTGCATTAGACAAGGATTGATGCTGGGTCATCAATATGTCTTCCAGATTTGACATTTCAACGTATTCATCCATTGTGGCAGTGACAGCTGGGGTGTATATGTTATCTGTGTGTACACCACCCACCCTCTGTCCTGCTGGTTCATGTTCTGGTTCATGAACTGGTTTCTCCTCAGCCAGTGCATTAGTGGGCTGTTCAACCTCAGCCATGGGCTGATCTAGTTTTGTTATTGCTGAACCCTGTTGGTGAGCATCAGCCTGAGCTACGTCAGCTGCTTCTTCTATAATCGCTTCAACAGTCTCTTCATCTTCGTGATCAGAGGTTATACTTTCAAAGAATTGTAGCATCCCAGCCTTCTCATACAAAGATCTCAGATCGATCTTTAACTTGATAGCTTCGTGCTGGGATATGGCTAGTATGTCTTGTGGAAAAGATTCTCGTAGTTCTGTGATGGAAGAAACTCCGAAGGTGTTTAAGAACAGCACGATCTGCCTCTGCTTCAAGTAGTTTTACAACTGTGTTAGCCTTGTGCTTTTCTTCATCTTCACCAGATGATGCATCCTCTCCTTCTGAAACCTCATCGATCTGCTCAAGTGGTTCTGCAGACGATGGACTAGTGGAGTGTGCTGGAGAGAAGTCCTTGGACGATCTGGATGCACAGATGGAATGGGGGCCACATCCTCTGGTGGACCACCCAACTGAATTTCTTCTTCCTCAACCTCCTGTTGAGGGAGAATGGTTTCAGCTACAGCGGGTGCCTCAGCCTGGACTTCGTCTGCAAGCTTCTGAAGTCGTCTGTGCTTGGTTTTAGGTGGCTGGGCTGCTGTAGAGATATATGTGTCAATCGAGCTAGATCTTCTGGTGGTCCTCTTGGTGGGTGTCTTCTCGATTGGTTTCTCCCTTGTGATTTTGGATTTGGTGGGTCGATCTGCTGGAAGAGATGGAGGAATCCAGATAGGATTCGAATTTCCCATCTCCATCAGTGCATTAAAGACTACTGAGTCTTAACCCTTGCAAACAGATTTGCTGAAATGCCCATTGACATTTCTATCTGATGCTGGTCTTTGGGGAAGTGCTGTCTGGTGTTGAATTCAATAGCAGTATCCCACTGGTGGTGAGGGAAGAATGTTTCCAGCATGAAGCTTATTTTTGTTGAGTGTCTCAAGCTGCTGCGCTTCACTTCAATGCCAGGGGATCCTCCTTTCACGAACAGGATCATCTTGGCTTCCTTGGCCAAGAGATCAAATAAAATCCTGCTCCAGTTCACTGGCAGGTTAAGTACCACTGCTGCTAGGATCCTGAATTTTTCAGGGGTGACTTGGTCGTAGGATCCATTGTGGTTGAGAAAGATTCGCTGTACGAATTCAAATAGAATTCTGAATTCTGGAGCGAGAAGTGCACGGACAAACATCCTGTTTGTATATTGGATGGGTATGATCATCACTATCTCCACAGCTTCTTGCAGCTGTTCTGCAGTGATTTCCCCAAGGTCAAGACCTTCATCTTTCACTTTGTAAACGTCGTTGATGATGTTGATGACGTTGTACGAGGTGTTGCTGATAGTGTTCCCTTTACTCACCCTGATGGTTGCCTCGTCTCCACCCCTCTCTCCCTTCCATGAGAGGTAGAAAGCAGCAACATCCTTGGGTAGGAAATGAACTGGGTGTGAAGTGATAATATTGTGAAAGCCTACAGGAAACACAGAAGAGCATATGTGAGCACTATCCTTCCATCAGTGAAGAATAAGTGCCCAAAACAGTTTATGCAATCTAGCAGTTTATATCACAGTAACCATAACCATTCGTATATGCAGATGAGAAAAGAAAACAGTTCAAAACGCATGATTGAAAAGTAACATAGGAAAAATCACAACAAAACCATAAAATAGTGAACCTTTGCATTGGCGAACAAGGTCAAATGCCTTTTCTAGTTTGTGAAACCCGAAGGTATCAAGAGTGGCGAAAAGGTCTTGGTGCAGATATGGTTTCAGAAAGTTCGCTTGGTCAAGAAAAACAGAGGATTTGGGTGCCATTGTTACTAAAACAAAGTGAATTTCGAAAATAGAGAGAGTTTGAAAGAGAGGAAATTTTGCTAAGTGTTTCAAGAAATATAAGTGTAAGTGATAGATGAAACAACTTATCAAACATATAAACGAAAGAGAAGATAATAAAGGAATAAAATATTCAGAAATCCTTCCCTTTTTCAGCTTTTCCCGCCTTTCCATGTTCTAGGCTTACAGTCTATAACCGCCTCTCTTTATTGTGTGATGCACGCGCTTGATCAAACGGTTGTGACGTGGTGCGTTGTTTTTGTTGCAGTCATTTTCTCCCTTTTTCTTGATTTGGAAGACATTTCCTCGATCACGTTTCCCAATTACTGTACTTAATCATCAAAAATAAAAGATTTGATATCTAGTGTCAGAAATTAGATATTTTTGTATAATTAGTCGCCATATATAGTTGACCTTTCCCCCTTAACCAAGTAATGGGATAATTAATTAAATTAATATCTACGTGGCATTTAGTAATCTGGTCAAGGTCGATCTCTTGCATAGTGAGAACTATCGATCTGGTTGTGCCACTGTTCAATCTGGTGTTTTGACTCCTTTACTAATTCCCAGATGGAATTTGATTAATCGTTATGGACATATACTCAATGATCTGGTGTCAATTCCCTGTCTGAATTTCACGTGATCTGGATTTTATTAATCTGGACCATGATGATCTGGTTTTGATTCCCTGTTGTAATATTGAATTTGATCTGGTTTAGATCAATCTGGTCCTTTCTTCAAGATATAAAAGTCCTAGTTTTCCACAAAGCATCTTAAATCTTTCTTCTGGTAATGCCTTAGTGAGAATGTCTGCTCTCTAAACTTCAGTGTGTATTTTCTCAATCTGTACATGTTTCCTTTCAACATGGTCTCTTATGAAGTGATGTCTCACATCCACATGTTTGCATCTGGTGTGCAACACTTGGTTCTGTGTGATTGCTATAGCACTTGAACTATCAAAGAAAATAGGTATCTCTTTGATATCAATCTCATAATCTTTAAGCTGTTGTCTTAGCCACAGTATTTGTGCACAACAACTTCCAGCTGCCATATATTCTGCTTCTGTAGTTGAGGTGGCAACTGATGTCTGTTTCTTAGAAAACCAAGAAATCAGTTTATTTCCTAGAAACTGACATGTACCAGATGTTAACTTTCTGTCCAGTTTACATCCAGCATAATCTGAGTCAGTGTATCCAGTTAGCTCAAAATTGTCTTCACATGGATACCATAATCCTACATGGGTTGTTCCCTTGATATATCTTAATATCTTCTTAGCTGCTTCCATGTGAGACTCTTTGGGATTTGCTTGATATCTTGCACATACACCTACTGCAAATGTGATGTCAGGTCGACTGGCAGTTAGGTATAGTAGTGATCCTATGATCCCTCTGTATTGAGTAATGTTAGCTGGTTTTCCTTCTGGATCTGGATCAATTTTTCCATTGGTCTGCATTGAGATTTTCACTGGGTTACTGTCTTTTAACCCAAATTTGGTCAGCAGATCGTTGATGTATTTTGTTTGATTAATAAAGATACCATCTGGTAGCTGCTTGACCTGCAAACCCAAAAAGAAGCTCATTTCTCCCATCATGGACATTTGGTATTTATTTTTCATAAGTTCTGCAAATTTGTCACAGAGATAGGTAGATTGAGATCCAAAAATGATGTCATCTACGTAGATCTGGACTAAGAGAATGTTTTCTTTGACTTTGATGATATACAAGGTCTTGTCAACAGATCCTCTTCTGAATCCAGATTCTAGTAGAAAAGTTGATAAGGTCTCATACCAAGCTCTAGGGGCTTGTTTTAGACCATAGACTGCCTTAGTTAGTCTGTATACTTTCTGATCTGGATCTGCCTCTTCAAATCCAGGTGGCTGTTCCACATATACTTCTTCTTCAAGGATACCATTGAGGGAAGCACTTTTGACGTCCATCTCATATACTTTGAACCGTTTGTGAGTAGCATAAGCTAGGAATAGCCTTATAGCTTCTAATCTGGCTACTGGTGCGAATGTTTCATCAAAATCAATGCCTTCTTGTTGATTATAGCCTTTAGCTACCAATCTCGCCTTGTTTCTGACTACTTCACCATTCTCATCTCGCTTATTTTTGAACACCCATTTTACACCAATCACACCTTGGTGTTTGGGTCTATCCACGAGATACCAGACTTCATTCCTTTTGAACTCATTGAGTTCTTCTTGCATTGCTGTTATCCAATCTGCATCTTGAAGTGCTTCATATGCATCAGATGACTCCATGCGAGAGAGATAACAGATTAACAATGCACTTTCTCCATGCATTCTTCTGGTCTTCACACGATCTGATGGGTTCCCAACGATCTGTTCTGGTGGATGATCTTGTATCCATCTTCTTCTTTTGGTCATCTCTTCATCAGATATTTCAGGATCAGGTTGATCTGTTGGTTCCTCAAACTCAGGGTGTGTTGTTGATATGGTTTGGAATGGATTCTCATCTGGACTTTCTTCTGAATTTGGATTTTCATGTTGATCATCGTTTGTAATGATTGTTTCATTGTTTTCTGTTGATGATCTGTTTTCATCCAGATTGTGTTGTGATATTCCCCCTTGCTGTATGATCTCTTCAGCAACAGGTGGAGTGACAATTTCTTCATCCTCTGTTGGTCCCGAAAGAGCAAGGTTTGGTGTATGGGGGGGGGGG
>JAPKLX010000716.1:0-39186 GCA_026898415.1 Leonotis leonurus
AGCATGTTTAAACATAAGATTAGAAAGAAATTTGATGAAAAATTCAAATATATAATTATGGGAATTTTCGAAAATTAACAAAATAAATAGCTATGAGATTTTGATTTTAATTGTTTAAATTGACATCATATTTGAGCTTATGGGTATGATTAATGTCTAGATTAATTTATTTAGAATTTTCCAAGCATGGGAAATGAACTTTGAAAATTTAGTTAGTTATGAAGTTTCTAAGTTTAAGTGTATGTGAATACTAATTGGATTAAGTAATGATCCATTAGAGTTCATTGAGCTATATTAAGCATAGTTGAATCAAGAAATTAAAGGTAGAGTTAATCTTACACCAAGATGTTAAATCTTCATGGAGAAGGGCATGATTGAAATTTATATATAGAAATTATATTTGTTTGGTTTGATGAAGTAATTAAGATGAAGGATGAATATGGTGGCTAATGTGAATTTATAAGATTATATTAGCCAAGTATGTAAGAATTAGAAATTGTTAGTTAGTAGATAAAGAAGTTTAATATTGAGATTTATGTATGAGAAGCTAATTAGATTTGAATCATTATAGAAAAAGGGTTAGATGAGACCGAGAAGGAAATAAGAGTAGAAGGAAAAGAGGATCTAGAAGACGAGGATAGGTGGTGGCTATGAGAAAATTAGTTCCGTAGCTCTAACGAACATCGAGGTGGGCTTTCTAAACTATGAATTTTATTTACTTAAAATGTGAAAATTTATTTTATGAACTGTGTATGATTTCATGAAAAAGAATGATTTGACAGAATGCAAGTTTATGATATGAAAAATATTGAAATGTTATGATGAGCATATGAGCATGATGCATGATGCATAAGTATGATGATAAGGGCTGACATGACCATTGATTCGCTCTGGTTATGGCCCAACGGCAACCATTGATTCGCTCTGGTTGGCCGGATGAGAATGTTACAGACGACGTCGGGCTTATGCTGGATGAGCTCCCAGCATAAGTCGTGTGCACATAATGGTGATCGGGGAGCCTTCGGGACCGGTCACGGTATTGAGAGGGAGGCCTACCTCTCAGTACCTAGAAAGTAGCTGTGAGCGGGGAGCCTTCGGGACCGACACAGCAAGAGAAAGAGAATGCCAGCATAGCATGTTGCATACTGCATGATTTTAAGAGATTTCATGAAGATAAGATTTTTCAATTATTTATGTGATGAAGTGAAAGTTTTTGATAAAGTGAATAAGTTTATAGTTTATTGAGAGCCCACTGAGTACTTTTGTACTCACTCTCCCACAGATATGTTTCCTTTATATGCAGGTTGAGTTGGGAGATGGTGAGGAAGCTGAACACTGGAGTCTATCTTTAGATATGTCCATATTGAGTGAGATTGTAGTTGTCTTGGTAAACCTTGTTGGACATATTTTGTAAACAGAGTTATATGTCGTCATACATATAGCTCAACTACTCTTTCCGTTGTGCAACTCGGTTCTTTATTGTTAACTTGAAGGTTTGATAACTTTATGCTTGGTTAGCCTTAAATATTCATGTTAATATTTCCTTGGTGAATTATCATGTTCAACCCTTTCCCCTTGGTTGTTTAAGTTTCACCTTTGACAGATTGAATTCCGAGACCATAAATTGTACAAGTTTTGCTTTTGTTAGAAACAGGGCAGAAGATTGAAACCTATTTTTCGTGAGTTTTATCTGTCCGAATTCACTGAAATTTGGAACCATTTTAAAGATCTTTTTGTTACCTTTCCAACGGTTCTTTCGGATTTCAATTCGGAGTCCGAATGAGTAAGTTATGAGCTTTCGAAGTCAAGGTGTCCAATCTGCCCTGTTTTTCAGCGAAAGTTATTAAGAGTTTTCTTGGTGATTAAACATCAATTGCAAGAGTTTTCCTAAGTTAATCAAGTCATGGTCTAATTTCTTAATTAAGAAAGGATTAGGAAATTGGGTTGTGACAAAAGGTTACATGTGGTCCTTCTCTTTCTACATAGTCTGAAAGAGCGTTCTTGTCACATGTCCTATATTTTGAACATCCACTATCAATAATCCAGATTGTTCCTTTTGCTACTCTACTTCTTCTTGCAGTTCTTCGATCCTGCAATTAATAAGTTTTAGTTGCCCTTTCAACAAGTGGGTGCTTGGATAGTAGCAAATGTTCCCTTTGGGATCCAAATTAACTTGGTGTTAGGAACACATATATAGCATGTAATCCTTCTTCAAACATCATCTGTTCTGGATATAGCTTTGTAGACAGAAGGATTATTTCTCTCAATGTTATCCAAATCGATCTTCGTCTTATTGGTTGAAGATGTTTAGGTAGATATCTTCTGCTTTTGATTTTTATCTATTTTCTCATAGTGAGCAGATTGACCCTTCTTCTGATGGTATATGTTATCTCCTATTTCCTTCATCATCAACTTCTGGGGTTGACTTTTCTTGTTCTTGAGATCCTTAAATTGATCTGGTATATTCTTTCTTTCAGCAAAAAACTTAGTCTCACTGGAATTTCCATTGTATCCTAGGCCAGCTCTTCCCTTTTGTTTCATATCGATGATCATTTCAGATTGTTCTTGACTTTTGTTGATTTTGCTCATATTTTCCATGGTTTTCTTCAATTTTTCTTCTACTACATCATTTCTGTTGATCACATCTTTCACCTTGGAATTGTGTGAACATATTTCTGCATCTTTGGTCTTGATCTGTTCTCCAAGACCATTTATTTGTGTAGAAAACTTGGTGTTTGATTCACTCAAGAACTTCATAGTTTCATTCAGTTTGTCATTCTCCTTTATGACTTCGGAGAATAGCTTCTTTATGCTAGTGTAGCTTTTGAACAACTCATTAATTTCATCCCATGAAACTTCTGGTTCATCTTCATTTCCTGAATCATAGATAAGTTTATTTGAAGACATAGAAGCATGAGAATTTACCTTGTTCTGCCCAATTCCGTTGTCCAATCACATGTAGCATTCATCCCAATCTTCATATGTTTCTTCTGCATAGAATGCTTCATCATTATCTGATGAACTATCAAATAGATGACTTGAACTGCTTGAGTCTTCTTCAGCTATCATGGCCTTGCGTTGAGCTTTGAGTTTCCTATCACTTTTAGCTCTTAGCTCTTCTCTTTGACTTTTTGACAAATCAGGACAATCTGTCTTGAAATGACCTGTTCTGCCACATCCATAACATGTATAGTCAGTAGAGTTAAAACTTTTACCATTACTTTTAGTGTCAGTTTTGTCATCAGATCGTTATGTTTCTTTGTTCTTCTAGTAGCTACCTTTGTTAACTTTATAGAACCTTCGATATTTTCTTGATCTGATTTCCATCTTATCCATCCTCTTGGCGATCATAGCAAATTCCTTGAGTAGCTTATCCTAACCTCCTTCTTCTGGTGCTGCAGTTAACGCTGGTTCATTTGTTTTGCACTTCGCTTTGAAGGCAATCTCTTTCTCTTTCTTTGAATTGTTTTCATTCTTCTTACTTGAAGAGTTATCTGATCCATGTATCCTTCTGATGTCACATTCGTGAACAACCAGATGATCAAATGGAGCTTCAACAGACAGATCGTTGAAATCAGCACATAGTGGCTGCATTGCTGAGTAGATCTCCCAGCTTGGTGGTAATGCTCTGAGAATTTTGAGATTTTTCTCTCTCTGTGTGTACTTTTTTTTATTAAACGCAGAGACTTCAAGTAACACTTCTATGAATCTGTTCTTCATCTGCTCGATGGTTTCTCCAGGTTTCATCTTGAATTCATCGAACTTGTTGCATGCTAAGGATAGTTTGTTCTCGATCATTGCTTCAGAACTTAGACTTAGTTCTCTCAAAGCTTCCCACATCTCCTTGGTTGTGTCAAGATCTTAGATCTTAGCCATATTGACTCCTTTTACTGTACTGGAGATGATTCCTTTGGCAAAGTCATCAAGATTTGTTTCTCTTCTTTCTTCAGATGTGTACTTTCTGGGGTCTTTTAGTACATTCTCCTTGACCACTCCAGTTTCCGTGATACGGGTTGATTCTTTATAAATGACTAATGGCCCTTCTTCGATCACTTTCCACATCAGACAGTGATGAGCCTTGAGACACATCTTGATTCTGAAACTTCATTCTCTGTATCCTTGGATTGAGAATTCTTCACATGCTCTGATGACAGAAGATTCCATAATGACAGATAGTATGCAAGTGAATGAAACAAAGTTTTCCTAGATCTATTCAAGTTAACCACGCAGGATTCACCCTTGTGAAAACAGAAGCAATGGTCTTATGAACCACTGCTCTGATACCACTTATGCACGAATAAGAGTCGTGTCCCTTTACAACTTACAGAAAACTACTGTAACTAGATCTCTTCACGTCAATCCACTAGAAAACTACTAGCTAGCGAAGATCTCCTTCCTTCTTCTCGATAAGACAGACTTAAATCGAGTTGGTGTGATTTTGATCCCGAACGGCTTAGAACACGATCTGGTGAATTGAAACCTTCTCGTATGAATGCTTGTAGAGTGAGATGATTTCTGAGGAGAGTAACAGCTAGTTGATCGTAGATCATAGTCTTGTATACTCTCCAGTCTTTGTTCCTAGCTTTTATAGGTGTAGAATTTGAAATTCTAACCGTTAGGCTTGATTGGTATGAAGTGAGAGTGATTTGCCAATCAAGGGTAGTGAATCCCTAAATTATCTCCTCTTGCCTTTGGAAAGGTTGACTGAATCTTCAATAAAAATAGAAAGTCGATCGTTGACAGGAACTACTTTCCTTCTACGCGTGTTGGTTGATTCTCCTTCCATCTTTGATAGCACGAAATGATGTGGCAATGACTGTGGGACTCTTCATCAGTTAAAAATGAAAAACAGGTTTTTCCCATTTAATTGAAAGTTGATCTGATATCATCTGGATCAGCTCTGAGCATCGATCTGGTCACACCAGATTGATATCGTTCTAGTCAGTAGTCGATCTGGTCCTTCAGAAAGTATGCTCCAAAGCATGATACACTCTTCTGAGTGTTCTGGTAATAGCTAATCAAGTGACCATTCTGATGGGTCTTCTGTTTGCTTTAATCTGCTGTCGATCTGGTACAAGAACTAATGAAAATAGAATAACTTCTAGAGGATGAAATCCTTTACATGTTAAGTCATTTTTCTAACCTAGACTAAGATCTGTTTTCTATCAGATACACTTTATATTGTAGTGTTATGGTTCATGTAGAACAGATTGAGATCTAACAAGACAGAAAAAGAGTAAGTGTGTTTTCGAAAGAACATCATCAAAACCAAATATTGTGGGTTTCCGAACACTATCAAAGGTTTTCAATTGAGATTTCCCATTTTTATGAATGTAACACGTACAACCAAAAGTATGAAAATATTGTATCATGGGCTTCCTATTGTTCCAAATCTTGTATGGTGTTTTCCCATCTCTGAGAGTTATCACCGATCTGTTCTGTGTGTAACAGGCCGTGTAGATGGCTTCTGCCCAAAACTTCTTTGGTAATCTCATTGCATTGAGCATGGTGCGAGCTGCTTCTTTTAATGATCTGTTTCTTCTCTCAACTACTCCATTTTGTTGAGTTGTTCTTGCAGCATATGTCTGGTGTGTGATACCCATCTAGTTGCAGTATACCTCAATCTTTTGATTCAGAAATTATGTCCCTCGATCTGTTCTGATTGTCTTGACAGTAGTCTCCTTTTGCTCAGTGATCTTGTTGAGAAAATTTGGCAGCTTTTCCAACATTTCTTTCTTCTTGAACAGAAAGATGACCCATGTGAATCTTGAGTACTCATCAATGATAAACAGAGTATACTTTCTTCCATTGATACTTAATGGCTTGACTGGGCCAAATAAGTCTAAATGTCGTAACTTCAAAGTCCTGGAAGATGAGTGAGCTTCTTTGCTGGTAAAAGATGACTTGGTCTGCTTCCCAGCTTGGCATGCTTAACAAATATAATCTTTGTCATATACTTGATCTGGTAATCCTTCGACTAGTTTTTCTCTGGCAATCTTGTTGATAGACTTCAAATTTAGATGGCTAAGTTGTTTGTGCCATAACCAGCTTGTCTCAGAAATTGTCTTAGTAATCTGACATGCCTCGATCTGGTTTGTACACTGCATAATATACAATTTGTCCTGCAGTTTCCCGGTAAGAAGAATTTCATCTCCTTCCTTGTTCTTCACAAAACAGTTGTTAGCATCAAAAACGATCTGATTACCATTACCACAAAATTGGCTAACAGAAAATAGATTATGACTAAGACCTTCCACATAAGATACATTAGTGATGATGATTTTTCCAATCTTGATATTACCATATCCTCTAGTATAACCTTTTGAGTTACAACCAAAGGTTACCTGTGGACCTTGTCTTTCCACATAATCTAATAGAGAGTTCTTGTCACATGTAATATGCTTCAAACATCCATTATCAATAATCCAGATGGTTCCCTTTGCTACTTGTCCTCTTCTTGCAGCTCTTCGATCCTGCAATTATATAGACTTAGCTACCCTTTCATCGAGTGGGTGTTTGGTTAGTAGCAAATGTTCTCTTAGGAACTCAAATTAACTTAATGTTAGGAACACAAATATAACAGGTAATATGTCTTCCTACATCATCTGTTCTTGAGATAGCATTGTAAACAGAAGGATGATTCCTTTCAACATTATCCCAGTTGATCTTCTTCTTAGTTGATGATCTGTTGGTTTTTTTCTATTTCTGATTTCCATCGGCTTTGACATAATGAGCTTGTTGACCTTTCATCTGATAATACTTCTTGTCTCTTGCTTCTTTCATCATCATCTTCTGGGTTTGATTCTTCTTGTTCTTCAAATCTTTAACTTGATCTGGTATGTTCTTCCTTTCAGTCACGAACATGGTTACACTTGCATGTCCAGTATAACCTAATCCACATGTTCCTCTTCTCTGCATATCAATTATCATACCAGCTTGTTCTTGATTTTTGTTGATCTTACTCATGTTCTTCATGGTTTTTTTCAACTTTTCTTCAACTACTTCTTTCCTAATGATAATAACTTTCACCTTTGAGTTGAGTGAGTAGATCTCTGCATCTTTGGTCTCTATTTGTCCTTCCAGATCGTTCACTTGAGCAGAAAACTTTTTCATTCAGCTTGTCATTCTCCTTAATGACTTCAGAGAATAATTTCTTTATGCTTGTGTAGCGTTTCAACATCTCATTGATCTCTTCCCATGAGACTTCAGCTTCATCTTCATTACCAGAGTCATAGATAGGATTATTTGATGATATAGAAATATGAGAATTTACCTCGATCTGGTCAAGACCGTTGTCTAATCCCATGTAGCATTCATCACAATCTTCTTCTATATCATGCACATAGAATGCTTCATCATTCTCTGATGAACTATCAGATAGGTGAACCAGCATAACTTTGCGTTGAGCTCTAAGCTTTCGATCACTTTTGGCTCTTAACTCTTCTCTCTGAATTTTATATAGGTCAGGACAATCTGTCTTGAAATGACATGTTCTGCCACATCCATAAAAAGTATAATCAATAGAGTTAGATTTTTTACAATTACTTTTTACCTCGCCTTTGCTATCAGATCGATCTTGATCTCTGTTCTTCTAAAATCTACTTTTGTTGTCCTTGTAGAATTTACAATATTTTCTTGATTTGACTTCCATTTTTTCCATTTTCTTTGCAATCATAGCAAACTCCTTGAGCAGCTTGTCATAACTTCCTTCTTCTGGTACAGCAGGTGCTACTGGTTCATCTGCTACACTCTTTGCTTTGAAGGCTAATTCTTTTTCCTTCTTGGAACTGCTCTCTTTCTTCTTGCTTGATGCATGATATGGTCCATGAATTCTTCTGATGTCACATTCATGTACAGCTAGATGATCAAATAATGCTTCAACTGAAAGGTCGTTGAAATCAGCACGTAGTGGTTGCATTGCAAAGTATATATCCTAGCTTGGTGGCAATGCTCTGAGTATCTTGAGATTTTTCTCTCTCTGGGTGTATTTGTTCTTGTTGAACGCAAATACTTCAAGCAAGACTTCAATGAACATGTTCTTCATCTTTTCAATGGTTTCTCTGGGTTTCATCTTGAATTCATTGAACTTGTTGCAGGCTGAGTTCACGCAGTGCTTCCCACATCTCTTTGGCTGTATCCAGATCTTGAATCTTGGCCAGATGAACTCATTTGACTGTACTGGAAATAACTCCCTTGGCAAAGTCAACCAGATTTGCTTCGCGTCGTTCTTTGGAAGTGTATGTTCTAGGATCTTTAAGTACATTCTCAGTTTCTGTGATCCGAGTCTTCTCTTCATAGATAGCTAATGGCCCTTCCTCTATCACTTTCCACATCAGATAGTGATGAGCTTTTAGGCACATCTTGATTCTGAAGCTCCATTCCTTATATCCTTGGATAGAGAATTCCTTGCATGCTCTAATAACAGAAGATTCCATGATATCAGATTGTATGCACATGAATGAAAAAGGTTTTCCTAGATCTATTCAAGTTGACCACGCAGGTTTCAACCCTATGAAACAGAAACAATGGTGTTTTGAACCACTGCTCTGATACCACTTGTTGGTCACGAAAGTGCAAGGTTTGGTGTGGGGGGGGGGGAATACACCAAATACAAACTTTTCAGTTTACTTGACTAATTACTTAGAGAGATCAAGCTTTCCCGTGAAGAGATTGCTCGAGTTTGACTGACCAGATCAATAATCAGATCGATAGTTGATCTGTCCAAGTAGAATCTCTCTCATGGTAAAGACTTAGTAGATAGCAAGAGTTATCTTGTTATCCAACAGAGCGTTGTATGCGGAATATGGTGGACATAGTCGGTGCTCTTTACTAGAAAACCTTTAGAAAGCGTAACCAAATAGATTAACAGATTGATTAAGAATGCACATTGAATGATCGTGATGGTTAGTGAATAAACAACTGAGAGTAAAGATGCGTAAAGTACATAACACAGTTGTTTTTACGTGGTTCAGGAAACCCCCTACATCCACGGTCCAATCCAAACTGGATTAGATATCCACTACTAGGATACTCTCTTCTTTATACTCGTTGAGAACGAGCCACAAGTTTCAAACACAATCTGGTTGAAACTTATGCACGAATAAGGGTCATGTCCCTTTACAACTTGCAGTAACAACTGCTACCGAATACCTTTACGTTAGTCCACTAGAAAACTACTAGCTAGCAAAGATTTCCTTCTTCTCTTCTCGATAAGACAGACTTAAATCGAGTAGTATGATTTCGAACACGAACGGCTCATAACTTCGATCTGGTATGTAGAAATCTCCTCAAATGGATGCTTTGATGAGTGAATTGATTTCTGGGCAGAGTAACAGCTTGCTTGATCATGAATAATGCTTGTTGTACTCTTCCAGTCTTTGTTCCAAGCTTTTATAAGTGTAGAATTTAAAATTCTAACCGTTGGGCTTGATTGGCTTGAAATAAATGATGATTACCAATCAAGAGATATGAATCCCAAAATATATTCTCTTGCCTTGTGTGGAAAGTTTGACCAAATCCTTGATATATGGAAAGCAGATGATGATTGATTTTGTTTCCTTTCTTCGAGCTTTGATTGATCCTCCTTCCTTCATTGATCTCAAGTGATATACTTTCCATCTCCGAGAGATCTTGCTGATGTGGAAATCTAAGTGGGATTCTTCTAAGTACATCTAGGCAATTAATCGAATGCCAGATGACTAGTTGATCTGGTCCTGGGCTGGCTCACTCCATATTGCACAATCTGGTCAACAGATTAGCATCAATCTAGTTGACAAGATCTGTTCCAAACTATTCCAAAACATGACTGCAATCTCTTGGAATGATTTCTTCACAACCAGATTGAGTGGCCCATAGAACAGATCATTTGTTGCTTGTAGGCTCCTCCTGATCTGATCCTTCGAACAACTAACTAGATGAATTCTATAGGATATAATCCTTTACATTCTAATTCATCATCTAATTTGGTCTATAGACTTGTTCTCTATCTGATTCACTTGATATGATAGTGATCTGTTACACGTTGAACAAGTTAAAGCCTAACAAACAAAAATGAATCTAAGTGTGTTTCGAAAGAACATCATCAAAACTAAATTTTGAGAAGGGTTCCCAACAATGAACAAGGAGAAATCAACAATGATGACAACGGGAATGCAACCCCAGAGCAGACACTCAGGGAGAAGATGGTCCCCAACAACAACAATTTGAAACCCTTGGGTATCCCTTTTTCAGTGATAGCAAACAACTGGGAACTGATACACTCTTTCATCCAAATCTTGCCTAAGTTCAGTGACTTGCAAAGGCATCTCCAAGACTTTGAGATGGCCTGTGGAACCATCAAGACCAACGAAGCAGCAAAAAGGGAGTACATACGTCCGGAATCATTTCCTTTTTCACTTCAAGATACTGCTCGAGAATGGCTTCACACTTTACCTGAAGGTAGTGTCAAGACTTGGCAAGAAATGTAGCAGAAGTTCCTGGAGAAATACTATACTGTCTCAAGGATCTAGAATGCAAGAAGAAGGATGACCACCATCCAGATGGGACCCAGAGAGTCACTCTATGACTACTGGAACAAATTCAAGCTCATGTTGGCCAAGTGCCTGCAGCACAACATCTCTGACCAGGACTTGATCTAGTACTATGTCAACAGAATGAGACCTATTTAGCGGCAATTTTTGAATGTCGCTTGTGGAGGTTTTATCTTGAACAAGCAGTCTTCTAAAGCTTTCAGGCTATTGAACGACATGGCAGAATAAACCCGAGATGATGCACACTCCTTGACCAGGACCATGGGAGATGCTTCTGCATCATAGTCTAAGACGGAACTCTCGGACCTATGTGCCACCATGAAGCAAATGATGGAGATGATGAAGCCGACCATCAAGAAGAATGTCAAGACGTGCCAGCTTTGCTATGCTACTACCCACTTGACCGACGAATGTCCCACCCTAGAAGAAGAATAAGTCAATGCTTTTGGGCATACCAACAACAGAGGAAACTACAATCAAGGCTCAAGGAAAATATTTGACCACCACTCACAATCTTACAATCCAGGATGGAGGAACCACTAGAACTTAGAGGTAATCACTACTAAGCCCTGCCCGAGGCTCAGCATCAAATTCAACCAAGAGGCTCATCTCTATCTGAAACAGTTCAAAACTTGACCAAGGAGCACCACAAGTCAAGCGACGACTTTGAGAAGTTCAAGACAGAAAGTCAAAGAGCACTACAGTCACTAGCCAATCAGATCTCCAACTTGACTCAGGCTATCGTCAAGATGGACAACAAGCAAGGAGGACTGCCCTCTCAAGTCCAGGTGAATACCAAGCCACAGGTCAATGCAGTGATGCTCAGGAATGACAAATTATTACCTAACGAGTAGTGGAACCTACCAAGGAGATTGTAGAAACAGAGGAGCTAGAAGCTGAGGAGGAAAAGGTCAAGACACCAGAGCCAGAGGAGCCAGTCAAGAAGCCTGAACTAGAGAAGAAACTGGAGCCTAAACCTAAAGCCAAGTCGCCCAAGAAGGCTCTGGAGGAGAACATCTACTGCAAGTCACCCTTCCCCAGAAGGTTTGCCAAGATGAAGGAACTACTCAAGGTGTTCCAGAAAGTGGAAGTCAACATTCCACTTGTGATTGCACTGACGACTATGCCAAGATATGCAAAATTCCTGAAGGAGCTGTGTACCTAGGAAGTACAATACCCTAACAACATGAGAATGTTAGATCGAGAGAATGTCTCTGCAATACTCAAGAATGATCTGTCAACCAAGTGTGAGGATCCAGGGATCTTTTATATCCCTTGTGTGATCGGAAACACTAGCATTGATCAAATCATGCTAGACTTGGGGGCTTCGATCAATGTCATGCCCTTGTCTATGTACGAGGAACTGAAGATAGGCCCAATGAAGCCATCCAGGGCCGTAATCCAGCTAGCAGACAAGTTGAGAATCTATCCAGAAGGCATGGTGGAGGATGTTTTGATCAAGGTACAAGACTTAATTTTTCTTGCTGATTTTTATGTACTTAACATGGGCAGCTCTGCTGCCAAGAAGCCTCTTATGCTTTTAGGTAGGCCATACCTCAAGACGGCCCAGACCTTTATCGACTGCGACACCGGGAAGCTTTTAGTGGATTTCATGGAATCCATTGACAAAGACATTAAGGAAGCCTTACCCCAGATTCTGAACAAGATGGAAGATGAACCAGGCAATGAAGAGGGCAAAGAGGAAGAAGAAGTCACTGAGAAATATGTCCAAACAGTGGAGAACCAAATTCCTAAATCTCTCTCGATTATGGGGAACCAGATGGAATTATCCATACTCAAGCCACCAAAATTGGAGCTGAAGACCTTGCCTAAGCATCTCAAGTATATTTACTTGGGCAAGGAGGAGACATTACCAGTGATCATTATCTCATAGTTACACCAAGAAGAGGAAGATAGGATCCGAGATCTGCTATGGAAATACAAAGAGGCTATAGGATGGACTTTAGCCGATATCAAGGGAATCAGCCCTACGGTATGCGAGCATCACATTCTGCTTTAGCAAGATGCGGTACCAGTTCGAGATCCACAAAGGAAGCTAAATCCAGTCATGATGGAGGTAGTCAAGAAGGAGAAAACTCATTAACATGGGAATGATCTATCCCATTTTAGACAGCCGATGGGTCAGCCCAATCCACGTTGTGCTCAAGAAGTCTAGCGTGCAAGTGATCGAGAACGAGAACAAAGAGTTGATCGCGACAAGACTGCAGACAGGCTGGAGAGTCTGCATTGACTACAAGAAGCTGAACAAAGTGACCAGGAAGGACCACTTTTTGTTGCCGTTCATTGACCATATGCTCGAGCGGCTGGCAGGAAACAAGTTCTTCTATTTCTTTGACGGATACTCAAGATACATGCAAATATGGGTAGCACTCAAGGACCAAGAGAAGACTAATTTCACTTGTCCCTTTGGAACTTTCGCCTACCGAAGAATGCATTTTGGGCTGTGCAACGCCCCTGACACGTTCCAAAGGTGCATGATCAGTATATTCTCTGACCTCCTTGAGCACTGCATTGAGGTATTCATGGACGACTTAACAGTCTATGGAAGTAGCTTTGGCCAGTGTCTTGAGCACCTTGAGATGGTACTATAAAGATGTGTGGAGAAAGGTTTGGTGCTCAATTACGAGAAATGTCACTTCATGGTCAAGGAAGACATTTTGCTGGCCACATTATCTCTGAGAAAGGAATTGAAGTGGATCGTGTCAAGGTGGAACTCATTTCAATGAGAAGCAACTTTGGGGGTTCCTTGGCCACACGGATTTCTATCGCCTCTTTATCAAGGACTTCGCCAAGATAGCCCAACCAATGAACAAGCTGCTCCAGAATTATGTGCCTTGGGATTTTAATGAGGAATGCAAGAAGGCATTCTAAATCTTGAAGAATCACTTGATCTCGGCACCAGTAATCAGACCACCCGAATGGGGGATGCCCTTTGAGCTAATGTGCAATTCAAGCAGTTACGCCATAGGAGCAGTGCTTGGCCAGAAGTTTGGCAAGGAGAGCCATGTTATTTACTATGCTTCGAAGACTCTTACTAGAGCCCAGATCAACTATACCACCACAGAGAAAGAACTTCTTGCTTTTGAGAAGTTTCGCTCATATCTCTTTGGGATCACGACAGTGGTCTACATGGATCACGTTACGCTGAAGTATCTCATGGTCAAGAAGAATAGCAAGTCACGCCTGATAAGATGGATCTTGCAACTCCAAGAGTTCGACATTGAATTGATGGACAAAAGTGGAGCCCAAAACCATGTGGATGACCACTTGAGCAGGATCTTGAGGGAAGATGATGAAACACCCCTCAACGAGAGATTCCCCGACAAGGAGCTAGCTATACGGGATAGGCACTACCGAGCCATGGTATGCTGACATAGTGAACTACATCATCACGAAGACTTTCCTGATAGAGCTTGACTCATACCAGAAGGGGAAGATCAAGAAGCTGAGCGAGTCATTTATCTGGGATGACCCATATCTATGGAAGAAGTGTACTGACTTGATATTCCGAAGGTGTATACCCAAGGAAGAGCAATGAAGTGTACTTGAGCATTGCCACGAGAGGGAATACGGAGGACACTTTGGACCAAGGCATACGGCAAAGAAGATCCTAGATAGTGGGTTTTACTGGCCTACAATCTTCAAGGATTATTTTGAAAAGTGCAGGACATGCAACCAATGCCCAAGTGAGAAAACATTTCCAAGAAGGACGAGATACCCTTGGTACCAGTCTTGCCAGCGGAGATTTTTGACATATGGGGCATGGATTTCATGAGCCCCTTGCCCAAGTACAAAGGCAATCAGTACATCTTGCTAGCAGTGGATTATGTTTCTAAGTGGATAGAAGAAATTTCAACACCAAATGCAGATGCAAGGACGGTAGCAATATTTGTCAAGGCAAACATTTTCACCAAATATGGCATGCCCAAGGTGATAGTCAGCGACAGAGGTTCACACTTCTATAACTCCACCATTACTAGTTTGCTCAAGAAGTATGGATTCCACCACCGTATGTCTACTACATACCATTCCCAAGACAATGGGAAAGCTAAAGTCTCCAACCTCATTGTGAAAAATATTCTAAGGAAGGCAGTTGGCGAGACAAAGAAGGACTGGAGTGACCACCTTGACGATGCACTTTGGGCATACAGGACAGCTTACAAGACTAACTTTGGAATGTCTCCATACCGTATGTATATGGTAAGCTTTGCCATTTACCTGTTGAGATGGAGCAAAGGCATTTTGGGCAGTGAGCAAAATCAATTAAGATTGGGATGAAGTTGTTGAAGGAAGGAAGTTAAGTTTGCAAGAGCTAGAGGATTTACGACGTGAAACATATGATAAAGTTGCCTTGTACAAGAAGAATCTGAAGAAGTGGCATGACCACATAGTTTGAGGAAGGAGATTCAACAAAGGCGAGCTAGTACTTCTATATGAGAATCCCCTCAGATTTGCCTCTGACAAACTATCTACCAAGTGGAGAGGACCATACATGGTATGGGAGCATTACCCTAATGGCTCCGCGAACATTCAGGATCTCAAGACCAAGACAATTTTCAAAGTTAATGGAAATAGGCTCAAAGTCTATTATGGATATCGCCCCTAGAAAGGAAGTCACGGACCTTGCTCCAAAAGGTCCCACTGATGAAGCTTGATCAAGAAGTACTACTACGTCGATGCCAACGACGTTAAATCAAGGTGCTGGCCAGGAGGCAACCTGGTCTTTTATCACTTTTCATTTTTCTTATTTTTGTTTTTATTTCATTTTATTTTTGGTGTGTTTTATATTTTCATGTTATCCCAGGGGCCCACTTGACCCATTCTAGCACTTTGCCTCAAGCAAAGTGTGTGAGTGGACGGAAAGAAGGCTCCTGACTTGAGATTCCTCTTGACCAATTCAGGGAAAGAAATTTTCCCGCCCAAGGAAACCCTAGTTCTTTTGTCTTGTGCAGAAAGGCATCGAGAAACGAGGAGATGAAGCGCCGCTGGAGACTGTTACGCTAAAAAGTAACTTCCATCCCACGTCAGTGCGTCAGTCAGGGCAATCAAGTGCATGCCGCCTGCATGCCTACCTCCCTATAACCGCCTATACCCACTCTTCTCTCTTCCAGACGTTACAACCACCCCCAACCCCCCCCCCCCCCTTCACCTCTACAACTTCCAACACACTTTAATCCCATAACTCCCTCATTACTCTCATTCACTCCATCACTCTCACCTTCAGCGCAATCACCACCAAGAAACCTTCTCCAGTATAAAAACCACCATACTCACCACCTCCAACCCATTATTCTCCAACTACCCCCACTCTCTCCACCACTCACCTTGCATGGTACTTACCCGCCCAAAAAACAAGCTTAGAAAAACTGCAACTAGCGGCTTTGTAGATTTAACCCTCGAGGAAGAGCCAAAAACCACCATGGTGCTTAAGAAGGATCCAGCCAAGAAGAAGGGAGAGACCAGGAGCCAATCGTCGTCCACGGCCACTGAAGTCCAACCACCACCCACAAATCACCATAGAAGCCGCCATGGCGACACCCGAGATACCAGCCGTAGAAACCACCCAAGCACCCACTGTCGAGGCAGAGCAAAATAACCCACCACCCAAAGAAACTGAGGAAGCAGAGGAGGAAGAGATGGAGGTCGATCAACCAAAGGAGGCAAGTCAGAAAGGGAGCTTAAGCAAGGCGACAGAGGAGGAGGTAGATGAAGTATCATCAGAGGAGAAAACCCCACGCAAGTGCCGGTTCAAGACGGTGGTGAAGAAGGAGAAAACTACCCCTGTGAGGAAGACAAGGGCCAGAAATGCTGAGGCCAAGACGACTGAAATAGATGGGAGAGAAATCATGGTCCCGAAGACCATTGATTTTGAGGTCTTGAAACAGCTTGGCATGGAAGAGCAAGTCCGGGAAAGGTTCAAAGCGATAGGCTGGGAGAAATTCCTTGACTGGGAAACCACGACATATGGTGACTTTGTCAGGGAGTTTTTCGAGAGCGTCAAGGTGGAAGTGTATATGGAAGGAATACCAAGTGTAATGGAGTTTTCACTCATAGGCAAGCAGTAGAAGGTGGCAGTTGAAGACCTGAATGTAATTTTGGGCATGATTGATTTTAGGGAGATTTAATCCGGAGTACAAGACAACGGTCAAGGTAGTCCCAAACGCACCTAAGGAGTATTGGAACCGCATGTGGGAGGGCTTTGCCAGAACGAAAAACTTTAAGGGAAGCGAGTCGAAGGCGTCTGCCTTGGTGGACCCGGCGGTCAAGATGTGTCACCGCATCTTGGTCATAAACCTCTTTCGCAAGAAGGACAGTAGCAATGCCGTGTCCCAGAGTGATACTCTGGGCCATGGATAAAAAGTAGAGACTCAGCTTTTCCTCATTCATAGCAAATCACATCCGCAACATCTTGGCCAAGCCCCAGCAGAGACTCTCTTTATCCCACCTGCCAACACTGATCGAGAAGCGTTTGGCTTGCTCAAGCCAGACTACGAAGGATTACTGGAGCGAGAGGACCACTTCAACATGGCTACCCTGACCCGCATGTTTACCATCGAGGAGAACGCTGAAAGAGAACCCCGCATTGTTGAGGACCCCATTGAGAAGCCGCCGGTGTACCCCACGAAGAGCACAGTGAAAGCAGCAAGATCCCCTTCACCTGACCCACCGACGGAGGAATGGACCACCTATCTCAGCCGCATCGACAAGACAGTGAAGCATATAAAGGAAGCTCAGCTGACCTACTTCGAGGACGTAGGTTTCAGGTATCCCCCAGCTCACCTTTGATTCAGTCCTCCCAATTTTATTTTATTTTTTTAGGTTTTTAGTTTTTATTTTATTTTTCTTATTTTTCTATTTCTGTTTTGTTTTAATTAGAGTCTTAACTAGGAAGCCTAGACTGCTCTATCATTTTGCTTTGAACAAAGTCTGTGAGTAGGAAGGGCTCCCACTCTGTTAGGATAGAGAGTCAGTTTTTATTGCTTTCTTGTTTAGAGTCTGTTTTAATTTAAAGTCTTGTCAGCATGCTATATGTATATGTGTCTTGAGCATGATAGGCGTAGGAGTTTTGATGTATAGATCAAGCATGTTCTAGGATAGCTAGGTATGACAGAAATGTGCAAAAGTGAGCATGTATAACCTGTGAGATTTTTGAGCATGAAATGCTATATATATTTGCTTAGCCTGATTCGTTTATGTGTGTAGATACAACTGCTTGGTTTGATTTGTCCTAGAACTTGCTTGCTTTCTCGGTGAAGACCCTACAACCCTAGTCAAGTCTCTAGAGGATTTAGGCACTTTTTGTTCAATAGCCCACAGCCAAAAATTTCCTACCATCATTCATATTCCATTGCTAGCCAATTTTTGAGCCTTACTATTTCTTTTTGCCTCACGCACATAATTAAAACCCCAATAAGGCCTACCCTAATCGGGATGAACATAGAGCAGAAAGAAAATCCCATGGATCAAGGAGAAAGGGCAAGACGCACACCCCCCCCCCCCCCGAATGGCTGCCCTGGCTTCCAGCCGGGCAGCCCGAAAACAAAAAATCCAAAATAATTCAAAAATTAATAAAACACCGGGGGGAGTCTAAAAAAAGAAGGGGTAGAAAAATCATAAGAATTCCAAAAATTATACACCCCATAAATAAGTGTGCTAGGGCCCAGGAGAAGTTTAAATGTGCTCTATAGTCAAGGAATTGCCCAAGACTGTAGTTCATACCGACCTTAGCCCAGTTCCCAAATTTTGAAACCTTTTGCCAAAGTCACGTCACCCCGTTGAAGACCTGAGGATAGAAGCCTTAACCAGGCTAATTGGGTGGAGACATGTAGAAGATTGGAAAGCCTATGGGACTATCTTGATCAAGCAGTTGCCGAGCGTAAACACTTAACCCCCATACACAATGTGTTGAGCGGGTGAGGAAACATCTCTATGCTCACTTGACTTATATCTTGACCGCTTGAGAACATTTCTTGATTTATGCTCTAACACCTATATGTCATGACTAGATACATGTATGTTGGTGTGCTGGCTGTTTGAGTCTTTTATTTTTCCTCTTCTTTTTGGACAAGTCATACTTACACGCTTGAGGACAATCGTGCTTAAAGTGTGTGTGTGCGACGAGCCCATTTTTCGTGCACTTTTTGTATCTTGTTTTAGTTCTAGATCGAGTCATTTTCCTTTGTTTGTATCGTGTTTTGTGCCTAGGAGAACAAGAGTCTGGGCTGGCAGGATACAGGTGAAAATTGCAAGTCATCTCAAGAAAGAGGCAAGATTATTCACGGAGCATCTTGGGCAGTCTGAAGCTCAAGGCAAGGTACCGCTCAAGATCATGCTGCAACCGCTGGGGGCAAGAGGAGCACATCGGCCAAGATAAGGAGACAGATTGAAGCAATCAGGAGCGCATGAGACGATGGGCAAGACATTGGGATTTGCGGCGGATTTCTTTCCTTCCGCGGAAAAAGAAAAAGATCTCACTTTCCTTCCATGAAATATTTGGAGGATTTGGAGTATCTCCTTCTACGCAGAAGATCTAACTGGGAAGAAAAGTTTGTCGTAAACCCTAGCCAACACTACCACGAAGCCCAAGCCCACGGAGATGCTATTTATACCACACGCTATAATTAGATACATATGCAATTAAGGGGAGGGACGACGCTCGGCTGCTCTTATCCTTAGTCTAGGCCTTTATTTCAATGAGTGTTGGGGAGAAAGAAACAAGTCCTACGGGAAAATACTTTATTTAATTTATGTTAATATTTTCAGCCTTGCCAAGGGTTGGTCTTGGCAAGAGGATCATTTGATAACATTTTATTTCCTTATTTCAATATAACTATGCTTTTATTTATTTCGTTTATGTTCTTTACTTTTCGTATGAGTAGCTAGTTTTATTAAACTTGGCTTGGGAAAGATAAATTGAGTTAAGACTTAAAATGTCTTGAGAAGTTTAATTGCACGCATAGTTGTATTAGCATGTTCCTAAAACGCTGGATTTGAATCCTAGACAACTTGATCAAGTCCTCGGTGTTGTTTGGCCAGTAGCAGTCTTGGGCAAAATCAGGTTACAACTGCGAGCTGGAAACTCCAAGTATTAGCAACTCCCTGCTTGCTAGCAAGAAATCAAGTTCTTGAATAAGAAATCACGTCGCCTTTTTATAGAAGTCGAGAGAGTCAGCGGTGTCCTAAGGGTCAGCGACCGCTGTCTTGGCAAGTACCGGGTTCCGCGCTCGGCCGTTGCACTAACTCCCCGAGCTAGCCGTTGGGGTCAGCGGCCGCTGAGGAGCCTACGGTCGCTGACTGTGGCTTTTGTTCCCTCGCACGCTAGTTCGGTCTGGGTCATCAAAAGTCCTAGTCACCGGTCCCCTAAGCTCCGCGGGCACTGACTTGTGCTCTTGGCCCTGATCTTCATTCTCTCGTCCTGTTTCCAACTTTAGCACTCGTTTGAACTCGTGATCCTGAAACATACAATGAAACGTAAATTGAGCCCGAAACATCATGCAAAATGGGAAAACTACAAGAATAAATACGATGAATATACGAGTTTAGATAACCAAAAAGAGGCTAAACAATCTTCTCATTCAGCAGGTCGAGTCATGTGCTTTTTAGTTGATGCTTAGAAATCAAATTGATCATATGACCAGATCGATATAATGATATGTCCTTACACATTGATTAATCTGCTACAAAACATTAAGGTCGATCCTATGACACGGATCGTAAACTTGATGTCCTTACACTGATCTCTCTTCTAAAACTTGGACTAAAATAAGTTCATCTTTATTGACCAGATAGTTAACTTGATTTGTCATTACATGTAATGATCTGCTACAAAAACTCATATGATCTCTATGGACCAAATCGTTAACTTAATATATTCCTTAACATTATGTCGATATGTACCTATCAAAATACTAAACATTCAAGCATCAATATAAACAAATAAACACATGTACAGATGATTTCGAATACCATCATCAAAATCAATAATAGCTTTAACAACAAAGGTTCCCAACATCTACCATTTGAATTACAAATTTGAGTTCAACTATATGAGGCTTCTAATCTTTTCCCACCAACAGCTCATATATCAGGTGAGTGATAATCGAGCGAGCATTTCCAGAAAACCTTAGGTGGACGAAAACTATGAAATAATTTCATGCAATTTTTGTCCTACATAGGTTTTTTTTTACTAGATTACGGATTTATATGAGAATGGGATTGAATCTACAATATAATACGCAATCCATTAATATCTCTAATAAATCCCCGATTATGGTTCAGTCCAATAATATTGTCAATAATTAAACTATGACTTATTATATTTATTGCTTATTGTATATTAGTATTTATCGACTCCACAATAGGATAAATATTTACCTATTCGACATCAATTCATATTACGAATTGTATTTCTTCTAAATAAATTATTTCTCACGTTTAATACTCATATTCATTAATTAATTAATGTTTACTGATATAGTAATTAATATATTTTTCGTGAATGATCCGGTTCAGACATATACTATTATATATGGAATATATTCCAATCAGTCAGGTTTCTATATAATAAATATTTCTGAACACCTCATGCGGATAGAATCAGCCACGTATACTTAATGTTACTGACATATATTGAGAAATAAATCATCTTTGAGACCTCTTCCTTCACTATCATCAGAGAAGAACTTATTTCACTATGAAACCACACAAAGCAGTTATGAAATTATATCTATGTCAGCATCAACGCATTGATATCATTTTGCCAACTAGCTCAGCACTAGACATTGAAATGATATCACACTCTTTCACGACTAGACTATCCAAGTCTATCTGGACTGTGAACTTTATTATTCTACAACAAGACGATTGTGTTCCCTTCTGTTTTCAATAAATAATCGACGGAAAATAAATCACAAATCAATTACAAAATAATTATTCTCATTAAATGAAAGTGAAAATAATTTTGTTATAATACTCAAGCATAGAGCATGCTTTGACATATACTACAAACCTAACAACCACAACTAGACAAGATCTCGTGCATGATTTATAGGTGTGACTTGTACAACTTATTGTCTTCGTACACTTGACTTCTGATTTCTTCTTTCTATTACAAAGCTTAATACACTAAGTTATGGTTGAAGGTTTCTATCACTATAGGACCATATCGATGAGTTGATATATCCTTTATATATTGATCAATCTATTTTTTAAGATGGAATAAGATTTGTATATGTAGACTATCAGATTGATATACAAAAGGTAAGATCATCTCCATAAGACATATCAGTGGAGAGATTTTTCTATAACATGTTGGATTAGTCGGTTCACTGAAAGTGTATACTATCAGTTTGATGTTATACCTATCACCATGTCTTACCATAATACGAAAAATAAACTAGGTGTATTTCCACTAACATCATCAAAACTTAATATTTTAAGGGTTCCCAACTAGTTGAACATAATTCTTAGAATTGCATAATATTGATGTCAGTATTGAGGATGAAGATGTGGCCCTGATACAATTAGTTTCTTTACCATCATCGTATGAGAACTTTGTCTAGTCTTTCATTGGATGGAAATGCACCATCACCCTAAGATGTGAGATAAATTCTACAGACACAGAAGATGTATATTACAAGACCACTGGAATGGACACCCAGACTAGCCAAACATTTGAGCATGTTGCTAGTGACAACAGAGATCAATCTAAGTACCTATCCAACTATTGCAAGGAGTCTGGGAAATGGAAGAAAGATTGTTCGAATAAGAGAGGGCATCACTCTGGTACTTTTTCTGTAGTAGAACAAGATCACTCCTAGTCATCTTATGATGGAATCATCATGGTCGTGGATGCACGAATCCATCATAATGATATGCGGGTTTTGGACTCAGGAGAATCTTACAATGTTTGGTCGATGGTGGCACCATTTCAATGGCCAACAACTCAACTTGCATGGTTGTTGGAATTGATTCAATCAGGTCGATGACTCATAATGGTAAGTTTTTCATGTTAAACAAGGTCAGGCATGTTACACAGATGACAAAGAATTTAATATCCTTAAATATCATGGATAGTAAGGGGTTCACTTTTAAAGGTCAATGGACTTTTAAATGTCTACAGATGTTCGATCGTGATTTTGAAGGGAGTGAAGAAGGGAACCTTGTATTTTTTTCAAGTTTCAACAATCTTGGATTATGTAAATATTGCACCAGCACAAGTCCCGCAATAAAATATGGTCAAGTTATGACACATAAAAGTTGGACATATGAGCGAGCAAGGATGCAGGTTCTGGGAAAGACTAATTTTCTCAACGTCACAAGGTTGATGGTCTCAACTTATGTGAACATAGTGTCTTCGGAAAGTTACACTACCAAAAAATCCTAAAAGGAATTCATAAGACCAAGGGCATGTTCGATAATATACATTCTGACTATTGGGGTCTATCTCGAGTTTTATCGATGATTACTCGCCAATGACTTGGGTTTTCAAGATTAAGCATAAGAGTGAAATTTTCAAGTGTTTTAGGTACTGAAAGGTGTTGATTCATAACCAGACTAGGAGTAAGATCAAGAGGTCGCAGATAGAAAACGGTCTTGAATTATGTTAGTCTAAGTTCGATGAATTCTGCAAGGGTGAGGACATCATTAAACACCATACCATTAGGAACACGCCTCGTCAAAATGGCATAACATAATGCATGAATTACACTCTATTAGAGAAATTTCAATGTATGATATCACAAGCTGATCTTACTTGTCTCTTCTAGGCAAAATCTATGGTAATGGCCTGCAATTTGATCAATCGTGCTCCTCATATATGGATTAACCTTAAGAAACATCTCGAAGTATTATCTGGCAAGTCCACTGATTACTCATGTTTAAGAGTCTTTAGGTGTACAACTTTCTAACATGTCAATGAAGGTAAGCTCGAACTTAGGGCCAATAATGGGATTTTTCATGTGTTACGGAGAGAATGTGATGTGTGACTCTACAAGGGGTATGATTGACTCTACAAGGGGAACAATTGACCCTACTATAGGACAATTGAGGAAGAGAGCTAGTGGAGTTTCAGGATCCGAAGAGTATCTAGTTGAACTTATCCATAAAGCATGTTAGCAGTCAGGTTGCGCAAATCATGTGAAATGAGTTGGTGATGATGATTAGCTCTATGTTCAGGGAAAACCCCATAATACAGGGCACAATGCTAATGAACAATAAGCTGACACTGGGCAAGAAAGCAGACCAATAACATATCGACCTATGCAGTACAATATAGTTCTTGATAGAGCTAGAAAGATTGGAGCAGAACCTCCATTATGTTGTGGTTTCAATGAGATGGTTGAGTGTGCTCTACATGTTGTAGAGAATGTGGAGTTTTTTGAGCTATCTACCTATTGTAAAGTTGTGACATGTTCTTAAGTCACGCAATAACTTGCATCAATGAGAGTTGAGATTGAGTCGCTTCACAAGAATAAGACTTGAGATCTGGTACAATTACATGCGAGGAGACAGATTATTACATGCAAATGGGTGTTCAAGAAAAATGAAAGGTTTAACTAAGGTAGAAGGTGTGAAATGGGTGTACAATGACATGCGGACAGTCGGCTCCTTTGTAGAATAAAGTTCATAGCCTAAACATACTTGAACAGTCTAGTCAGTCAAGGTTGCGATATGTCTAAGCTTGGACAGTCTAGTCAGTAAAGGTTGCAATATCATTTGATACGAGAGTCGAGCTTAGCCGGCAAAATGATAGCGATATTTATATATATATATATATTGTATGGTTTCACAGTGAGATAAGTTCTTCGTGATGTTGCTTAGAAAAAGATCTCGTAAATTATTTATTTCTTCATATGTGACGATGACATTAGTATACACAACTAATTATGCACTGCTTTGATTCATTTGCACTTACGGATTTTTCGTAACCCTATATAGTAATGTTTTGGGTAGTGGTGATTGGTTTAGTGAGAAGTACTCGATTGTTGTCACATGGAATCACGTCTCGTTAATCCCCAAGTTGATTAAATCCTCGTGAGGCGTTCAAAAAGATTTCTTATATAAGAAACTCAGTCGGTTGAAATTTATTCTATATATTATAATTAATATCTTAACTGGATCACTCACATATAAACATATTAATTAATTTTAAGTTGTCAGTGAACTCAATTAATTAACAGATATAAGATCTTAAACGCGGGAAATAATTAATGATGAAATGAGGATTACATATGTAATTTGAGTGGGCACCAAACAATTCAATATTTATCTTATAGTGGAGTCGATTAAATATCTATATAAGATCTATACTTTATTATATTTCTTATAATAATTGATTGGAGTCAAAATTAACTTGGAGGATTAATTAATTAAAGTCAATGTTTGACCAGGTCAATTAATTCAAATTAATTGGGTCAAATTAACTTAGTCATTAATTAATTAATTTAAGTTAGGATTTGAGTTCGTCAATTAATTGGATAAAGAAATAATATTAGAGATATAGTTGAACTTGGTCTTATGTTGGATCGTCTAGACTCATTCTAATTTAAAGCTCTAACCTAGCACTAATTACACCTATAAATAAGAGGGAGGAGATGGATGAAAAATCACTTATCACCTAGTAAATTTTCGACACCCCAAAAACATACACTAGTGTGTTTTCGTCTACACACACTACACATTTAGCGTGTTTTTTCAAATTCATGGTATTTCACCTTGAAAATTTGATTCTTCTCTTTTTGACAAACTTCGACGGATTATTTCTCACACGATAGTCGAATTGTAGGTGAGGGTAATAGGTTAAAAGTTTCGAAGGTCATATTCGATTGCCCGAAGTGGATTGTTATTCGTTGCTGACGATTCAAATCGTCTCTCCGCAAGTAGTGGATTAGCAAAGGAGAAGGTATTAAATTATTTCCGAAATTTAATTTCTCATATGTGGTATTTGCATGCTAGAATTAAATATTTATTTAAATTATTAGACATGTGAATTCTGCATGTTGCAAGTCCCTCATACGGTTTCCTTCATTACATGCAACATATGTATGGAAATCTATAGAGATAAAAATAATATGAAGATATTTCTCTCATAAAAGAGCTATATAGATAAAATTCTAACTCATTTTGGCATGTCAAATGTCAAACCAATAAATACAAAATGTGTAACAAATCTTCATTTATCTATGGCATTCGTTCCTAAAAGAGGTAATGAGATCAAGCACATGACTCGAGTTCTTTACGCTAGTGCAGTGGGAAGCTTGGTGTATGTCATGGTCTATACAGAACATGATCTCACACAAACACTAAGTTTAGTCAGTAGGTTCATGGGACAATCTGGTAAGGAACATGGCAGAATGTTAAGAGGATTTTCCGGTAACTTCGAGGTACATCTGATATGGATCTCATTTATGGAGGAGATACAAGTTATCTTGTGGAAGGTCATTGTAGCTCAAATTTCGCTGGTGATGTCGACAGTATGAGGTTCATAACATATTATTCTTTTACTCTAGGTGGAGTTGTGTGAGTTGGAAAGCAACTCTTCAGGCCACTGTGACATTGTCTACAATAGAGGTAGAGTACATGGCCTTGACTGAAGCAACTAAAGTAGGAATATGGCTTGAAGGCTTGGTGAGTGATCTGGGTCTAGAAGATATTATAATTATGTTTTGTGAAGCTTTAGTGCATTTTATTTAGCCAATGATCAAATACATCATGAGAGAACGAAGCATATCAATGTATGGTACCACTTCCTACGGGATGAGCAGATGAACAAACTAAAGAAGATTGATACAACTGATAATTTAGTCGACATATTCACCAACATGTCAGTTGAACAGATTGATGTCTCACATCGAGATGGTCTGCTCAACTGGTTTGTGTTGTCCACCTATTTTAGGCTAGTATTTTTGAACTTATATGTTGGACCTCGTATTGTGACTAAATTGATGGGATTTTTGCTTTAGGGACAAAATTTGTTTATAAATACATGTAATCTAACGTTAAATGTCACATTGAAAAAATCGTTGTTCAATTTTATAACAGTGTAAGAAATTGTATACCTCGTTTTTTCTATAATTTTTATTGTAATTTCTTTAGATCAATAAAATTGCAAACAGAAGCAGGTCAGTTAGTGCAGATTTCAAATAAAAGATTCAGTGTGAAAAGAAAGAGAATAGATATAGACATGGATCTTATTGCAAGTTTGGAGCTATTCAAACGCAGTACAATACGAAGGTTAACTACTGGAATAAATTGCAGCAAAAGTGTAGTTGAGAGATGGGTTAACAAGGGGCTGATCAGGTCTCATTCAAATGCAATCAAGCCTAACTTAACAGCTCCAAACAAGTTATTAAGGCTACGTTTTTCATTGGATGCAATAGAGTATGATAGAGTGCAGAAGGTGCTAAAATTCAGAAGCATGGAGAACATAGTTCACATAAACGAGAAGTGGTTTTACATGTCCAAAACGTCACATAGATTCTACTTAACCCCAGATGAGGAGGATCCACACAGATCATACAAAAGCAAGAAGTTCATCACAAAAGTTATGTTCATGTGTGTTCTGTGCAAACCACTATTCAATAATGATGGTAGTGTCCTATTTGATGGAAAGATTGGTATCTTTCCATTCACAGAAAGTGTGTCAGCTAAAAGAAGGAGCAAAAATAGGGCTGCTGGAACAATGGAGACAAAACCTACAGCTTCCATCACTAAAGAAGTTATCAAGGATTGTTTAATCAATAAGTGTATGGATATCACAAAGTAATTGTGTGAATTGTAATCTGAAAATGTATGGATTTCAGATTACATCACGTGTACATTAGTTTATTTCATATTTCATTTTATTCACATTTGTCTTATTTTAGTCTTTACTTTGTGTGGAATATTCAGATCATATCAGCTATAAAATCTAAATGGCCAGCACAAGCAAACAAGATTATATGCATTCAAAAAGATGATGTCAAACCACACATAAAGGACAAGGATCCTGAATTCAGAGGTGCCGCTACACGTGATGGTTTTCAAATCACATTAATTCATCAACCACCCAATTCACCAGATACAAATGTGAATGACTTGGGTTGGTTTAGAGCTATTCAAAGTTTGCAAATTGAAAGTTCATGCAAGAATGTTGATGAGTTAGTAAATGATGTTATAAACTCTTTTGAAATGCTCACTGCACACACTCTTAATGCTATTTTCTTAAGTTTACAAGGCTGCATGGTTGAGATACTAAAGATCAGAGGCCACAACTCCTACAAATTGTCTCACATGAAGAAAGGGACTTTAATGAGATAAAATAGACTGCCTTTAAATCTAGAGATTCCAGCAGACTTGGTGAAAGAGTGTGTGGACTATCTAAGGGCTACAGGAATTGTGGATGTGATTGAAAATCTTATGCAAATGTTGGGGATTCAACAAGAAACATGAAGTGTGAAGATCGGCTTTTGGGGATGCAAGTGTGCAAATCAGTTTTTGGGGATGCAAGTGTGCAAATCAATTATTGGGGATGCTAGTGTGCAGACAGTAGTTTAGACATGCATAGCATAGAGTATGATTTTGAAACTCTGTTTTTGTTTTTTGGAAATTGTACACTGCATAGCAAAAGTTTAGACATTTGGTTTTTTGGACTCAAATATCACAAGTGTAGTAAAAGTGGTTTTGAAGTTTTTTTGTAAGATACCATCATCATTCATTCACACAGTCACTAAATAAGAACAGAGAGCTTCATAACCAACATCATAATCAGCATATCCAAACCCACACAGATACCATGCATCACACCAATCACATAATCCACTCAAACTAACTTCTCATCACATAAAAAACAACTCCAGCCTTCTAAGCACAATCCATATTCTCATCACAAAACCATCATTTCAGTTCAACAGATAAGAACAACTAATGAGAAAATACATATCATCTCAGCATGTAACAAATATCTCCCAACAACAAATAGCCAACATCACATAGCCAACATCAGATAACCAACAACATATAGCCAACATCACATAGCCAACATCAGATAGCCATCATCAGATAGCCAACAACATATAGCCTACATCAGATAGCCAACAATACATGCAACATCACATACAAGCAGAATAACATATCATCACATAGAAGCAGGATAAGGGAAAGAGTTCACCCGCTTCCACAGTAAGGGCATCAAGATTTTCATCATAGGGACAGAAGTCGGGTCCAACCTTCTCACATAATCCTCCAGCCCCCTCTCATGCATCCACTTCACTCTCTGTGGGGAAGTAAGGAGTCTCAGGATAAGACATGGATTCTAAACCCCACAGCTCGCGCAACCCTCCACCACCGGAGATAACACCAAAGCATGGCAGCTCATCTCCAGCCTCAGAGCAGGGCAACAATGGAAGGGTATGGGGTGGACATCCGAAAGTAGAAACTTCGGGTGTGAAAGTCACTGGATGGTAGTGGAACAGACAACAAGAAAGTCGAGATATGAAAGGAGCAACCTTAGATCTGCTTCCTGATGGCAGAGATCGAACATCATCAGCCTCATATTGGAGTAGATTTGAAAGATCCACGGTGGTAATCGACGTATGAACATATGAATGGAGCGGGTGTGAAAGATCCACAGCGGCGGGCGGCGAATCGACATATGAATCGTCACCGCAGCAACAACCGCCTCCAACCACATTCTCTTGCATCAAATCATCATCCTCGGCTTCAGATGAGTATGGGTTCATGACGGTGGAAAGAGATTGAGTGGTGTGAGTGGTAGCAGATTAGGGTTTGAGAGGAGCGGCGACAATCTCATAGAGAGAAAGAGAGAGAACGAGCAAGTAGAGAGAGAGGGGAGGCGTAGAGAATGATTTAGGGTTTCCAAAATAGGGTGTTAGGGATTAAGGGAATTAGGATTAAGAAGCCTAATTAAAACCGCTATGCCTAATTAAAACCCATAATTCATGTCTATAAAAAGAAATGGGATAATTTATCTGGGACACCCCAAAGTAGAAAATGGGACAATTCACGTGGGACAGAGGGAGTATTACTTTTGCAAGAAAATTATAATTTTTAATTTTTTTGGTTAGAAGAAGATTTTATAATGCTTCAATTAGAAAGGCATATTTTTGTAGAGATATATATATAGAGAGAGAGAGATTAAGCGTTTGCAACTTTGGTAAGACAATTATCTTACTGTTGAATGCAAATTGCAAGAACACAATTAAGTTTTATTGCAGCTGCCAAAACGCTACGTCACTACTTTTTTAGCCAATAATAATGGTACTTATGAACATAACATTACAGTCTTCACATTTAAAATATAAAGTTTTCGATACAAGAATGCTTTTGCTTCTTTCTCCTTCTACACATCACACGCGCATACACAGTCGAAAAAGGAAGCAAGAAGTCATCATGGATTCTGAAAAATAACCAACCTAAAATTACTGATACTGATTACAATGATACTAGTTAGTTTCGATACTAAGTACATTCGTCATCAAATCAAATTGTAGTCCTAAGAATTTACTTGATACAAAGAGTTGAGACGAGCTGCTCTAACCACGAGCTGCTCGAAGGAAATTGTCAAAAGGGCTGGAAGGCGGCAACCTCAGAGCTAACCAGGTGTTGTTTGCAGGCTCCTCACGCATTATCTGAGTACATACAAAGAACAAACAATCAAAATCTTAGTATGATGGCAAGTCTGAAGAGATAGACAGTTTCATCATCTTCATGATAAGATAAGCACACCTTGTCCATTGCTGACAGCTCTGTTACAGGAGGAAGCGACATGCCGCAGGGTTTCGTGCACTGATTATCATAAGTCAGCCAATTAGAGAGCTTCTTTCTTGTCTCTGTTCCGAAGGTTTCACACTGATTTGTCATGGCGCTGTATGGAAGGGGAGATGTCGAGACGGATGTTCCGGCTACTTGACCAGCAACCTCAAGTGCCTGAAATTTATTATCTCAGATATTTGAGTTGAGTAACTACTCATTAATTTACATGATTTTCTACAGGTTCGTCAAGAACATGTTTCTCGAACAAATGACTTCAACTATTTAACATATTTCTTGAAACCTTTTAGTTCTGAGATAAACAGAAAGGAGAATAGCACTTACCGATTCTAGTAGCTGGCCGATGCTGACAATATGGGACATCGAAGGAGAAGCAGATGGAGGGACTCTGGGGATGAATCGAGATATGTCAGCAACTGATGATACACTCATAGCATCGTCTTCCACAAGGGAATTGGCAGAAAAATCCTGTATCGAGTAACAGAGAATAGATGCAATCAAATCCACAACAATGTAAAGTAAAGCAAGCTTGGCTTGAGACTCAACATTACGCACCCCATCAAATGATTGTGATTCTTTGGAGTACAGAGCCCTTTGGATATGATCTGTGTCAAACATTAGTTGAGAGCCAAACATGAAGGCTTCATCAGGTACAAATTCTTCTGAGAGCTGCGTCTCGATTTCTTCTGGCTCAAACTTCAAGAAACAAAGCACAAGCGTAAGCTAAACCAGCCCTTTGAAATATCAAAATTCAAAAGCAATCTTCTTCTAAGAAGGTTGGTTAGACAACTAGAGAAAATGCAGTTTGTAAGGTAGAAGATGATACCTTCGTAATAGTAGATAAACTCTCAACAAGGATGGCTAACACAGCTTTGTCAGATTCATAAGCCTTATCCCGCTGCTCAGTGAGAGTCGACAATGCTTCTTCATTATCAGAAGCACATCCATAATCTTTCACTTCGTGCTGAGGCTTTACAAAGACTTGGAAGTCATCACTGATGCCAATATATGGATCCACCTACACAGTCCAAGGATTTAAAAGGAACTTGAGCACTAGATATGTTGGAACTTTATCACAAGCATAATAAACTTTATCTCATTTAGAATACATTTGTTTGGAAAATCATCAGCTGAATTTTTTGATCTACTATTCTCGTAAGTTTGAAGTAAGAAAATCAATGCCCATAAATTGAAAACACAGGGACCTGAAACTTACATCAGATTCAAATAACAAGGTTAGCAAATTATTGGTGTCAGCAACGTGGTATAGCTTCGCAGCAAACATCACCATCGCGGTTGATAATACAAGAAGAGATCTCTGGTACGTGGGCAGCAAGGACACTGCATTAGAAACAGTAATACATCAATCCTAAAACTCTATTGCTTTCGAAGAGAGAAGATATTGGTGGTGTCCCAACCATTATTGGGGTCCAGGGAGATCTTTCTAATTGACATCGGAAGCTGAAAGAATCTGAGTACTATGTTATCATTGGAATTCTGCAGCAAGGAAATGAGAGATAAGTAAGATTTAAGCACCCTGCATAACCAACAGGTAGCATAATAATCTTATTGAGTGTATATATGCAAGGAATGAAAGGAATGGCTGTACTTGAGTTTTAACCTTAAGTCGTGATGAGATAAGTGCCAAACAGAATGAATGAGCAATAGCTTCAATGTTAGCAGGTAGATTGTCAGGAAGATTGACTTGTATCCACAAAGCAGATAGCAACTGCACCACTTGATCCTCGCTGCATTGCAAAAAATATTGTTCCTGCACCAATGGGAAGACATTTGGTAAAACAGTAAAATAATAAAAAGGATTCATGTTGATAAGGTAAAATTACTACAGTTTCAGTCAAACTAGCAGGTCCACTGGCCTTGTCCACGATGGAGCTTATTATATGCATATTAGGAGAGTTCTTGAGGGATCTCCCATGCTTCCGTTCTTCATCAACTTTGTTAAGCTGCTCAAAATCATCTTTTTCACCTCTGGTTCCATATATTTCTAAGCGAAGCTTTTCAAGCAGAGACGAAATTGAGGAAAATGTGGACATGCTTTTGGACTGCCACCTTCTGGGGTGGTTGGGAACATCATTTCTTGCATGAGCAAAACATGGAATAAGCAGAACACTGAATATCTGATGTCCTCGTACGCGTATATCGACATCAGGATGCAACATCACTTTCAAGAGTTGAGCAAAAAGAGCCTCCGGGAAAAGCTGGGAAAGAAAGTGAATGCAATAACTCGCTTAAGATGGCATACAGTAAATAAATAACAACATGATATCTTCAATATCTACATCGTAAATAAAAACCTAGTGAGCATTCACTCTATTCTTTAAGATGTGTGAACTTGATTTGTTTCCTATACAGCATAAGGTAATAGTAATAGTTGATAATATATAGAAAGTGAAACATCAAGATATGCAAGATTTAAATACGTTTCTGAACCAACATATAACGAATATTCTTATGAAGAAAAAATTAACAATAGTTAAATATGATTAAAGTATATGAAAATATGTTTTTAATTTCTCTCAAGATATTGGATATGTACAATATTATCTAATACTCCCTCTATCTCGCTAAAGTTGCCTTGTTTTCCTTTTTGGGCTATCCTATTAATGTTGGCTAGTTTCCAAAATAGTAAAAAGTAACCTTTTAAAATTTGTGGACCCCACCACCTTTTCATTTTCACCATTCATATTTTACATGCAAAAAAAAAACAAACCATATTTAGTGGGATGGAGGGAGTACAGTACATAGTTTTCATACATTCTATATTAAAAATAATAGATAATAATAACATATTCTACGTCATCTTATTTGACCTACATTTGAGCATGATTGTAGTACCTACAAGGTGGACCCAGTTATTCACTCCCATTTGTGCATCACATCGGCCTAGTCTAATATATATAAACCACTAAACCAAAAATTGACCAAGAGTATGTTTTTGATATGCACTGTAACACAATCACACACACAGAAAAATAGACTACTATAGCTAGAAGATTATGAAAGCACTACACAAAGCTTCTCACCTGCTGAGAGTGGAATGATACAGATGCCAGTGAAATTACATGTGCAAGAATAGTGAGAGAGGCAAGGGCCGCCCTTGCAACAACTTTTACGGGAGAAAGCTTCTCCAGTGTAATTGTCATCATATCAAACAGCGGGCGCACATCAAGAATCTGAACAATCACAAACGAATTAAGCACACAGGTAGACAGAAGTGTAACACATAAGTTTTAATGCTGTTAGACAATACCCCTCTCACAGTTTCCAACAGACAGCTTTCGATAGAAGACTGCAATGCAGCATTCACATTCAGCTCTTGCTCTCCAACTGATTCGGCAGTTGCTTGGAAGCTTTTGCGCAAGTGTCTGAAGAGGTCACCAACAAACCCCATATCTGTAATCACACCTTCTGCCCTCACTTGACAAGCCAAACAGCTCGCAGTCTGGATGATGTGGCATTTCATCTCGGGATCATGTGCAACATTCTTGTGGTCCAAATGTCGAACAACACCAGCTAAAATTAATTGTTGATGACCTATAATCATATAAAAGTATCAGACTTTGACCTTTCCCAGATCACAATTCTAACCTCCCGAATAAATTTAACCACAACTGGTTTATGCTTTGATTTTGCTAGACATGCAAGTAAAAAGCATGTGAAAAAAGATTTTACATGTTCTCCTCACTTAGAAAAAAGGACCAATTTAAACTATTAACAGAGCCCTTATAGTCAAAAGCACTACAATAAATCTAATAAATAACTTAGCTAATTGTGTGACGAATAACTCATTTATGAAAATTACAACAGCTCATGTCCAAGAAAGCCTCAAGCTAGATAGGATATTTCAGTTATTCAAATACTGTTGGAAGCTTTAAACTTGTGATAGTCTGTAACAGAGACTTCAAAAATTAATGAATAATACTATTCATTCTGTAATATGATGCCAACGTTGACAGAAGCAAAGGAAGATTAAGTCATCAACACATCAGATCCTAATTATAACAGTAAGTAAACAATTATAGCTAAAGTAAGGATATATAGATATAAAGCAAGGGTAGCTCACCAGGATTTTCCACAAAGGATGACATATCGGATAGAACCACAGGAGCTAGGCCATGCTGAGGAACCCAGTGTCTTCTCATGTCAAAATAAATAAACATTGGTTCTAATACTCTTCGCATTGTAGTACTCTCCTTTGCCAGATCAACCATCCTTTGGATGCATATTTGAGCCCATACTTGCGGTGTCTGAACCTCCTCTCTGATGTCAAGAAAAATTAAGAAACTAACTTCAAAGAGCATGCAACAAACAAATAATTGAACAGCAGCCCCTGAATAATTATTTCATCAATATAAACTATATCTTTTATGTTCATAACCAGACCTTGTTAGAAGAGAAGGATCTTTCTTTTCTGGCCTGATTCGTATGATCATGTGGCTAGGACTAAAATCACCACCTACACCAGCAGTACTTCTTCCCTCACTTCTTGCCACTTCATCCACCCAGTTGTGATGTGCCTCATTTCTTTCTTCAGCTTCTTCGTTTTGTGCATCTGTCTCATAGTTATCCAAAGTAGCATGCACAATCTAACATAAATAACAAGTAGTTATTCACTGATACTAATAAACAAGTTTTGGCCTACTCAACTATTTTAGAACCTTAAAATTCAGATATTTATGTGATGCATAGCAAACATGGAAGAAAGAATTTCTCTTCAACTCTCCTTCCTTACATGAGTAAATAATAAGTTCAATAAGAAGATTTTTTTTGTTTCGATAGTTTGTCCTACAACAATTTTAAACGATAATGCCAGAACTTTGCAAGAACTTTGCAAAAACAACGCACCTTTTCAAAATCAGCAAATATGTGTGAGAACTCTGTCATAAACCACACCTGCATATTATGGAACCAAACTAGTTAAAAATTTAGAATGGTGCACAAAAAAATAATTTTTTAAACCTATTTGATCAGTGATTCAAAACTTTGTGCTTTGAGTAATTATAAGTGCATGAAAAAGAGTAATACTATATGCCATAAATGATTGTTGAAGATACATGTACTAATTATTGATAATCAAAGGTACTCAAAAAGCAAAACAGAAACTAGTTTCCTGATCTGGATTACCATGGCAGAAAGACACCGCAAGCTTGAGGCCCTTAAAATAAGCTTTTCATTCTCATCGCCTGTCTTATGTGCCAGCATGCAGACTTTGTCAACAAAGTTCTCAATATTGTGTGTATAAGTTCCATCCACCTACAGAAAGATAAATAACAATAAGAATTGGCAACTCATTTGATTATCCAATGCTTTGTGTTGGCATGTGGAAATAATGCAACATTACAATAATACTACAACTCAACACGAAGCAGAAACTCACAACACTCTAAAAAGATGGTATCCCAAATCTTATCGATAAGGATAAGTAGAGCGACAGGTTACCTGGCCATAAATGAACGTAGTCAGTGTATCACATCCAATTATCAACATAGTGTCTTCCTTAGAGTCACCCAGCAGTTCAAAAACTACATTCAATAAATTGACAGCAAAATAGACCCTGCAAGATGAAGAGTCCAATATTTTAACCCAGTAAATGAAATTTTAGACTTTCTTGAACTCTACTGTAAAAAAGACAAAATGAGAACAGACAACACCATACTTTATAGTACAGTTAAGAACCATCTAGAAAATGTGACTATAGTAGAACAAAAGAATAGTTGCCTCATTAAGTTGGCATTAGCACATGATCCAGAAAAGTTTTTATCTGAAATAATAACACTTACATTTGTCCCTTACAAATGCAGAGCAGTTTGTTGTATATATCCGCTACAATACTGACAAGTTTGATGTTACCATTTCGCAGTTCTTTGTAACATCTTTCTTCAAGAAACTTAGCAATCTAATACAGTAAAGATCAATGCAGATTAGTATATTCCAAGATTTAATGCTACTTGTCATTGATTGAAAACACGTGCAAATGACCTTACCTTTGGTATCCGGTAAGGATTTTTAGAAGCATATTCACACAGCTTCACAATTTTTCTATCATTTGAATGTCCATCCTGCACAGTGTTAAAAAATGAAGCCATAACTGGTTCAGTTCGGATTCCAGATCACACAACATTTCTCAGCTTTCTAAGAATTCCATTAATTATGTAATGGACTACAACATCTTCATTTGATAGGCTTATATACCCCATCTCTAGGTTCCAACATTAAGCAAGTTTTATTGTTTTTGTCCATCAGGGGTAGTGATTCTCAACCACAACAGGTTTATCGACATACAAACTTTTGCAGAAGGTGCCATGGTCCAGCAAAGGTACTCACAGGAGAAAAGACAAGGGCATCAAAGTAAGGACAATCCATCTCAAGATTGAGTTTTAACTTGAATTTTTTTATTCAAAATCTTTAAGCAGTGGATGCATATCTATGGCGTCATAATTACTAGATATTAACCTCTTTGCTATCAGCTAAAATGCTAAGTCCCTAAACAGTTAACTTCTGCGATGTTTGTGAAGAAAAATAAAGACAAGGAATAAGTATATTAGAGGAATAAGCCATATTACATGCAAGTTATGGTGATAAATGCAATTCTCCACAAAGTGAGACATAACAAGCCAAAACCAATAGGCAATAAAATAAAAGGTACATAACATAAAAGCTAGATATTTCCTAGAATTATTATTAAATGATTACATATTTAATGATTTGAGCATTGCACTATTACTTGAGCAACTGTTGTCAAGAATTAAAATAAACACTGAACTCCTAATCAAAAGGTAAGAAACTCACATGAGACTTCGGAAATATCTCAGCCAGCAATTTCTTGTAACGCTTAACAGGTTGGCGAGACCGCGACCTCAAGGCAGGACAACAAACACACATGCTCTCGCATGCTGGGAATATCTTCCGAGAAATTACACCCATTTTTCCCTAAACACAAGAAACGAAGACAAGTGTCAATAATTTTGCACTGATCCCACTTATCCTTCATATCAGAACAATATTATTCAACGAACCATCAACAAGACAATATTAATGACAATTACTTTACGTTACACACAAAATGCAGAACCAACGCCCAACACTAAAAGCGCTGCTAGCAACAAATTCATACTTCAAAAACAAATACAGCAGGGTTTATTAACTGAGAACCAAGAAAACGAGCAGTAACCTGAACAAACTGCAAAACGCCTCTCTACATATCAAGAATATTAAATGACCATTAAAATATGGAAAATGGAAAAAATAAGGATACGCAGCTTAGAAAAAGGGAAATAACCGAAAAACTCAAAAGAAAGCTAAACGAGATTTTGAATTGCTAACCTTTTTGAGGAAGCAGATCTGGTGAACCCCTAGAAGCTCCTCAGAGAAGCCCGCTTGGAATTTTCAAAGAGTTCTCAGGAACTCGGGCACCACCAGGCGTGAAAAATTGCTAGTGTGAAAAAGAAGAGTGTCGGAATATTTAAGTAACGTTTAATTACTGCAGTATTAAAATTGAACGAGAAAAGAGGGAATTGAGACTTGAGACTTGAGACTTGAGAGAGGCATCACGTGATTGTCAGATTCCAAAGAGTTTTGCTTTTGTCTTTGTCTGTCAGAGAAGTTGGAAACTTCAAAGCCATTGAATTGTTTTTTCACCTTTTTCCCCACTCTTTTTTACCGTTTCTCTCTTATTTTACTATCTCACTCCTTTTTTAAAAATTTGAACGTCTTTTATCAGTTATGGGTACAAAATACAAATACAAAGGCCATGCAATACGATTCATGTTTTTAATCTCAACAATTATTTTTTTTTATTATTAAAATTTAGAATTGGTAAAAGTATTTATTGTTTCGTCTAAGACATACATAAAAAACATACTTCTTTTAATTATTGTTCGACTAAAAACGTATACTAAGAAGTTGTAATACGCAAAGAGTCGACCCGAATGTCGAATCTCGTGGAAGACTATGCAGGGCAATGATTAAAGTACTATAATCAAATAACAAATCTAGAACACTCTAAATCAGTTTGAGGTAAGAATTATAACTAAATTAATGAAAATGTAAACGAGATAACAAGAGAGTGAAGGTCTAGGGTGACAATTATCTTAAATCTAAGTTTAATGCTTCTTTGATCAAATCATGCTTCTAATTAGATTTTCCTAAGTTGATTAGCTAATCACTTACGTGTTCTTAAAGCTAACATGTGTCTATCACTTACATGTATATATCACATTTAAGATGAATACCAATTTAAAACGCAATTACCTATTTTACGAATCCAATTAATAGGTTTGGTTGTTTGATTACAATTGAGACATAAAACAATTCATTACAATCCATTTCATATCTAAGAGTTCATATGATGATCAAGCATACAAAACTCATATAACACCAATCAAACAACCATTCAAGATCAAATCAAAGCATTAAACCATAGAATAAGATAATCTAACCCTAGAGATGTATTTAGTCAACCATAGATGAAAATGAAACCAAATCTCCATTAAGATTAACTTACTATGAATCCTCAAAGCAAAGTAAGAAAATCATTCAATCTCTTGAAATATTCAATCATATCTACTAAAAGCAAGTAAGTAAAATGTTTTCTAAATGTTCTTTTCTAAGTCTCAACATTTTCACACCCCAAAATGACGCCAAAAAGAGATAAAAACTAGTGCTGGAACTGCCAGCCAGCGGTTGCTGGCTTTGTGCTTCTGCCGTGATTTGTCTACAGGGCCAGCGGTCGCTAGGTCCTGCTTTCTGAAGTTCTTCTGCAAAGGCACCCCAACGGGCGCTGGTCGTAGCTTAAAGCTCGTCGTCTTAGCTTTTCTCCTCGTGCTTTTCTCGATTCTTTCTACTC
>JAPKLX010000716.1:39196-53494 GCA_026898415.1 Leonotis leonurus
ATCACAAAATAAACGAACCGGCATAAAATGAACAATAAAACGACACGAAACAAAAGACAAACATATAAAATACGACAAAACGACACACTAAAATATAACAAAAACCTACTAAACAATTATATTTATAATGTTGGATTTATTTCTAAATATTGTAGATCAATCATTTTATTCATAATATATTTATTTTACTCATAATACATTCAAATCATTTGTTAAAATTCGTGTTAACTCACGTAAATAATTTTTTGTAGATGGATATAATATATTATAAGCATAAGATTTTATATTTTTTAATCATACTAGTATGATTCCCGTGCGATGCACGGGGCGTAATCATAAAAATTTTCGTGATTAATATTTTGAGTAAATAAATACCGATTTAAGTTAAAAATTAAAAATCCGCAAGTTACTTATATTCACATAATTATTGTGATTTATTTAAATGTGTGTTATGCATATTCAACAAACTATAACAATATATAATTTATCATATCAAATTGAATATTAGTCAAAGTAAATGTCAATTCATGTCATAAATTATTATTCTCTAAATTATTTATGATCACTAATTTTGTAATTTATTTCAATTAGAGCTTTCAGTGTATCGAGGGGAATACAATATTTTTTTTAAAAAATTAAATATTGTCAAATTAAACTGATCTCTAAACTTTAGGGTCAGTTAAAAAAATTTGTGGCATTTAAGTGGTTCGAAAAAAAATATATAATTGTTTTCTTATGATCAAAAAATAAATATAAAAAACATAATGAATATAATTAGGTAAAACGATAATTGTTTTGATTTTTAAATATTTTAAAATTTGAAAAATGAACTTTTCATACTATAATTCAAAAACAAAAAATAGATTTAACATATTTTTGATACATATAAAAAAAGATAAATATATGTATGACTCAAAATTGATCTTCATTTTCTACGATACATGTTATTTTTAGTAAAATATGTTAGTACACCATATATTCTTTGTTGGTCCCGGAAGAGCTAGATTGGTGTATGGGGGTACACCAATTCAAACTTTTAGGGTTTTCTCGTTTTTAAGTTTAGAAAGTAAGGTTTAAGCACACCTTAAAATAAAGATAACTTAGGTTAGCTTAGGGTTTCTTCTTAGGTGGAAGAAACAACTTAGCTCAAATAAACCTTAAGTGTAAAGAAACAATTAATAAGATTAACTTTAAGTAAGTTGATCTTGATTAATGTTGTGTGCGGAATTCGGTGGTTAATGCTCTTTGTAGTTAAAAGGTTTTCTTTATTCAATCTTTAACACAACCAAGTTAATGCAAGAGTATGAAGAGTATGATAGGGAAAGTAAAACAGAAAGTAAGAACACAAAGTATTTAACGTAGTTCGGGATAAATGTTGGATCGGGAGCGCCCATCAGAATTGACGTACTGACCCCACACACCAACACTTTCTTTCCCAACCTGCTTTGTCAGCCTGCTTTGTCCTCACTGACAGGCTGACCCAAGACACTTCCTGGTAGGTCACCCATCATAGTATTGCTCCAAGCCAAGCACGCTTAACCTTGGAGTTTCTACTAAGGGGTCACCTGAAAAGATGATGCACCATGTTGGTATGAGTAGTACTAATCAATTCATTTAACCTCTCGTCAATAATGGTAGTGCAGGCCCTTTTCAACTGAGGCAGGCCGCACTCCCATAAGTTCTCTCGGGTACGATACACGGAGGACCCCCCCTCCAGAAGGTGCTGGAGTCCACTTCCCAACAATAAACTTTCTCTACGTCCACGGCTCGATCAAGACTAGATCGAAATCTACTATGTCTCCTTTCTTTTTACTCGTTGAGTACGAGTCTCAAGTTTTATCAAAACTAGATAACAACTTGAGATTACACTTCTTAGATTGAACAACTACAATCTAGATCTTACAATTTTTGGATCAAAGCTAGATCCTGACTTGGGTTTGAACTAAGAACAGTTATCCATAAATTATCTTCAAAAAGAATAAAACACTCAGAAAATTCTAGAGCTTGTAGGAGAGTTTTGAGTTTGAATATTTGAAGATATTTGAGCAGAGTTTGAGCTTTGTAAAAATGAATTCTCGTACTCGTTCCTGGAAGAGCAGGTGGTATTTATAGAGCTTTGGTCGGAACTATCCGTTAGAGAGAGAGTGTTCTTCTTCTCCGTCGCATTAATGGCAGCATTAAATGCATGGCTCCGTTGGTGAATCACGCGCTGCTTTAAGCGAGTAGTTACCACCTTTCATGCAATTCCCCAATTTGTTGTCATACCAGGAATGATACGAAGTACAGATAAATTGATATTCTCGTACTCTCATTCCCCACATTATCCTGTTGATGTGACAACTCACTGACCGGTTGACTTAAGACAGATTTAGGTGAGTCGGCAGTCCACCGTAACTATGATGTGGATTAAGCAGCTCGCTGTCTTGTAGCAGGTGCATATTGTTTCCTACAATAGCTTAGAGTCGAGCTGTCCACTAATGTTAACTGGTTTGTTTCCAGATTAACTTATAATTCTTGATCTTGTGCTTTGGAAGAGTTTGAGTGAACAGATCGTTTTTGAACTACAATCTGTTGTTTATCACAGCTTGCTGCTATGAACATAATCTCGAGCTGGTCTTCGCTTGGCTGGTTCGGGTATCTATTCCTAATAACAACTAGATAAATAGATGGTATTTTATTATCCATCTGTGCAGTTTACATAATCTAAGAGATAGATCACTATAAGTAAGTTTGAAAATTCAAACTTCCTTTTACAATGTTGATCTTGTAAAAAGCTATTCTAGAACAGATATCAAAGATCAATATAAGGCAGGAGACAGCTAGTTGTTAAATTGTGAACAGATCGTAAACACAATCTGTTCAAAGATTAACACTCGCTATCACTACATGAGTTTAAGCCTTGTGAAGATATACTTAATGTGTCCAGGAAAGCTTGATAAGAATAATACAGATAGTAAGAACTATACCATCTGCTTCTTTTAAAACTCTAGTTGTTCCTTAACAGATAACATTAATTACTTGGTTTAAGATCCCATATTTTAACTAAGTGTTGTTTCGAATAACATTATCAAAACCAAGATAAGATTGTGGGGTTCCCAACATTCTTATACTTATTATTATAAATTATAACTTATAGACTTTGAGCAACTTTTAATCATAAAAATAAAAAACCAAAAAATAAAAAAGCTCAAAAATATATGAAAATGGGTAGATAGTAATGATCAAAAGATAAATATAATTACGTAAAATGACAATTTTTTTAATTTAAAAAAATTATAAGATTTGAAAAAAGATAATTTTCATACTATGATTAAAAAAAAAATTTAACAAATTTATGTTAAATATAAAATATGATAAATATACTGTATGACTCAAAATTGATTTTATTTTTTTTACAATAAATGTTTATTTGTATAAAAATAAGTTAGTATATATAGACTACATAGAAAATATTTCTTGAGCCACACGAAGAAAATGTACTTTCACAAAAACGATCTGTCCCTCAATTTTTTCTCCACAATCAAGATGTCTTCAACATGAAGTTATAAATGTTAATTGAGAACCAAACCATTTAACTTGTGGAAGAAGAGCTCTACTCACAGCAACCTGCTAGGCCAAAAGCAAACAAGCTAGTCCTCATAATAACTATGGTGGACTGCCGACATACCTAAATTTGTCATAAGTCAACCACTCAGTGCATTGTCACATCAACAACATATTTTAAGAAATGAAGTACGAGAATATCAAATTGCAGTACGATGAATCATTCCTAGTATGACAATGCACTGGGAAATCGCGTGAAAGGTGGAACAAGACGCTCATACGACATCGCATGTATCAACAACATTGTCATGCAATTAATGCAGCCATTAATGCGAGGAAGAAGGACTCTTCTCTCTCTAACGTATAGTTCCAGCAATGGTTCTATATATACCACCTCACTTCCAGAAAAAGGTACGAGAATTCAAGCATTCAAATCGACATTACTCTGCTCAAAAATCTTCAAGCTCTCAAAGTTCAAAAACACTCCTTTACCAGTCAAGAATTCTCTAAAGTGTTTATTGTTTTTGAAGGTTTATTTTTCTGGAAATCAGTGTACAAAACCTTAAGTTAGGATCTTGTTTTGATCCAGTTGTAACCTTAGATTGTAGTTATCAATCTTAGGGAGAAGAAGTGTAATCACAAGAAGTTATCTAGTTTTGATAATTCTTGTGGCTCGTACTCAACGAGTAAAAATAAAAGAGAAACCATTCTAGAAACAAAAATTACAAATTTCTCTTCAGTTTCTACTATACATGTTATTTTTAGCAATATAAGTTAGTACAAAATATATTATTATACTTATTATTATAAATTACAAATTATAGACTTTGAGCATCAACTTTTAATCATAAAAATCAAAAATCAAAAACAAAAAAGCTAACAAACATATAAAAATGGGTATATAATAATGATCAAATGATAAATATAATTACGGAAAATCTTTATACTATACACTACAAAAAATGCATTATATAGCAACGGAATAGTGACGGAAAAATTTTCCGTTTCTAAATTTTAACGGATCGATAATGGAATTGTTACGGAATTTTTGTAAAATTTTAGTAACGGAATTATCCATTATTAAAAATTTAGTAACAAAATTTTCCGTTACAGTTCTGTTACTAAAATAGAAGAAACCATTCTAGAAACGAAAATTCTGTTATAATTCCGTTGTTATATATAGTAACGAAATACATTCCGTTGTTAAATTTTCTAGCAACCATCGATATTACTATGGATAAATCCGTTACAAATCCGTTACTAAAACATTTAGTAACGGAATTTCTTGTTTTAGTAACGGAAAAATTCCGTTGCTAAAATAATTTTTTTTTGTAGTGATAATTCAAAGACAAAAATTAAATTTAACATATTTTTGTTAAATATAAAAAGGATAAATATATTGTATGACTCAAAATTGATCTTCATTTTCTACAATAAATGTTTATTTGTATCAAAATAAGTTAGTACATATATACTACATAGAAAATATTTTTTGAGCTATAAAAAAAATGTACTTATAACACAATATATTATGAAATTAATTATATCATGAACTTAAATTAAAAAGTACAAAATAAAATTGCACCATACCTTAAAGGAGTAAATTCATTTTATGTCTCAAATTTGTCCATGAACATAAACAAAATCTTATCCCACAATCTTATCATGAATAAATATATATGTCATTATCACATAATATGCTTTATGGGGGAATGAATACATTTTTTTTCTTTTTTTGGATCAAGACATTAACCTAATATTTTTTGAGCCCCAAAAAAATATACTTACAAATATAATACAATTATAAAATTGATTATATTATAAATTGTTTTACAAAAATAAAACTATATTTTATGATTTTTATGTAATACAATTAAAAAATAAATTTAATTAGATACATATAATCGATCATTGCTTCTAATTTTTATAAAATTATACAATTTGAAAATTGAAAATTTCATACTAAAATTAAAAATTACAAAAATAAATATAACACTTTTGTGGTAAATATAAAATAGATAAATATGTTTTGTGGCTCAAAATTGATCTTCATTTTTTACAATATGTATTACTTATAGTAAAACAAGTCAGTACACATAACCTACCTAACTAAATATTTCTTGAGCCCCAAAAAAATATACGTACAAATATAATAAAATTATGAAATTGATTATATTATGAACTTGTTTTTACAAAAATAAAATTATATTTATGATTTTTATATATATAATTGAAAAATAAATTTAATTAGATACATATAATTGATCATTGCTTATAATTTTTTAAAATTATAGAATTTGAAAAATTAAAATATCATACTATAATTAAAAATTAAAAAAATTAAATATAACACATTTGTGATAAATATAAAATAGATAAATATGTTTTATGGTTCAAAATTGATCTTCATTTTCTACAATATCTATTACTTGTAGTAAAATAAATATTATACCTAACCTACCTACTATATATTTTTTGAGCCTCAAAAAAAGTACTTACAAATATAATACAATTATAAATGAAATTGATTGTGTGATGAATTTATTTTTACAAAAAAAAAAACATTTATAAAACACTAAAAGACAAAAGTAATTTTTTATGTGGGAAAGTGTGTGTGTTTTATGTGAAATGACTACTCTTTTTATATAATATATAGATAGTGTAGTAATTATTTAAGATAAATATAAATTATTTATTATGACAATATATTACGTTATTTATATATTTAGATTATTAAAAAAATAATGTATTAAATTAGACAAGTCGTTAGTTTGCAAAAATAATTTTACTATATTATATATATATGATATTTATCAATAATAATATGATATTTTTATTAATAATAAATTTAGACAACGTTTACTTTGCATAATAAGATATATTAATATTTTTATGAATAAATACTATTATAATTTTATTCTTTAAATACTCAATGTTTTATTAATTTAATGCATCACTCAAATTCAATTTCACATTAAACACTACAAAAAAAAGTTTTTTTAGCAACGGAATTTTTCCGTCACTAAAATAAGAAATTTCGTTACTAAAGATGTTAGTAACGGAATTGTAACGGATTTATCCGTAGTAATATTGATGGTTGCTAAAAAAATTTAACAACGGAATATATTCCGTTACTATATAACAACGGAATTGTAACGAAATTTCTGTTTTTAAAATGAATTTTTCAATTTTAGTAATGGAATTGTAACAGAAAATTTCGTTACCAAATTTTAATAATAGATAATTCCGTCACTAATTCTGTTACTAAAATTGAACAACAAATTCCGTAACAATTCCGTTGTTAATCCGTTAAAATTTAGAAATGGAAAAAATTTTCGTCACTATTCCGTTGCTAGAAAATGTGTTTTTTGTAGTGAAAATTATAGTTAGTGGGATTAAAAACATACTTCATGAGTTCATGTAATGTGAGGGTATTATATGATGTGTTCTTTCTAGCGAATTTTAAGAACATGTTGGATAAGTTATGATTTGAAGTATTAGTTTGACTGTAAATTTTGAAAGGGTTCTTATAAATAAGTAATTAAATAAAAGGGTTAATTGAAAAAAAAATGATTATTTTATTAATCTAGCGTTTTTAATAATAAGCAATTCTTGTAAGAATATATTTAAAAGATTACAATATCATAATATTATTAATTAAGAATTTATTGAGATTTATTTATCAATTTTGTATCTGACATAATTTAAGAAAAACAACTCAGATACTTCACAATTTTCTCTCCCTAAGTTTGAGTTCTCTCACCTTCATTCATTATTGAACACTCCATTAACCGAAGATATTGCGGTTACACAACCTTTTGTGTTGTTTGTATATTTTGAAGTTATTATTTGTGAAAAATATGGTTTATGCACATTTAAATGTATGAATGTAGTTCAGATATTTGTAATATGAATTTTCAGACTGTGTATATATTTCAAACTCGGTATGTTATTAATTAGTAAATTTTGTAATTATTCACTTGTCTCTACTCTCAAGTACCCAATAGGTAATATGCTATGTTGATGACATTATATATCTATAATTATTACCGACTCAAATTGTATTTAAAAACATAAAAAAAAAAAAATACAATATTGCAATTTTTAAAATGATTATGTCGGTTAATCGGTAGAATCGACCGATCTTATATCCAAAATTTAATTCTCAAAGGAACAACTTATTGCCTATATAAAGTTTTGTGTCATTGCACAAGACTTTTTATATGCTACATGAATTTATATATTCAAATTTCGAAATAGATTTCCAAAATTGTCAATAAGTATAATGATTTCCATTCTTGATAATGAATATATTATTTAATTTCAATATTAATGTGCTTTGTGAAAAACATTAGAACTCTAAATTTAAAGTATTGCAAATGAATTGGTATATTGCATAGTTATTGCTATTCATTCAATTTTTGGTAATATTGAATAGGTTATATCTATAGCCACATGTACATTTGGGCGGGAAAATGATAGGAAAATGTAAGAAAAGTGATTTAGTTTAATATAGTAATTGCATAGTTATTGCTAGTCATTCAACTTTTGGTAAATATTGAATAGGTTATACTGAAACTACATGCACACTTAGGTAGGAAAATACATGGTTGCATATATTTTAGATAGAAAAATACAAGATAAATGATTTAATTTTAATATAGTAATAGATATGCTTACTTAGTTTGATATAATGACAGATAAATATTTATGATGATTTTGTTATTTGCATTTAATGCTAACTATTGGGTAATCTTATTTAAGTATGATACATTTATGAAGATTTTGTCTAAATATGTGAGTGTAATAGTAATATTTAAAATAGGTTAGTTCTATTCACATTAACTGTCATTTTGAGTTTTCTAATTATTTACAATTTAATTGACGTTTTAGAAAATTTTGCCAACTTTATCCTTAATTATTCATACATTTAATTAATTATCCAAAGCTAAAACAACACTATAACAAGAAGTTGAGAAGTTTTTATTTATCTTCTATCCGATAATGGCTCATTAATTATAAGTAATTTGGGAGCAATTTTCTTTTATTAATTTGTGTGTAAAAACTTAGAACGTCAAATATAATGAATAGGAGGGAGTACTATTAAACTTACTTTAAGATAGATAAATAAATTCGGTGCATTTTTTCACACATTTTTATTTGTTGTATTGGTATTAAAGGTGAAATATTGTATTTAATGCCACCTACTAAACTCAAAAATAATGTTATTAATTTTTGGGGTTCAAAAGTTGTTTTTATGTTTTGTTCATACAAATGATCATACATTAAAACAATATATTAGGTATTATATATAGATTATATATACTATTTAATTTTCTATGAAGATAGATAAATATTTATGTGAAATTTTCAGAAAATTTATTATATATAGGTTATAAATGTTTTTTAGGCCACAAAATTAATCTTTATTTCATAGTTCATTTAAGTGGTGATAGTATAAAAGAATGTATTAGTAACTATTGTATTAAATATGTTGGATATACTTATTTACCTTGTGGCTTGCTGTAAAGATTGGTAAATATTACTAAGCTTCAAAAGTGATCTTTATTTCAATAAAATTTATTATTTATAGGCATATAATAATTTTGTGAATCAATGTTATTTTTTATTTCCAAAAATATTTATTATTTCTACGTACATGTAATCAAAAACTAAATTTAGGTGCATATAATTCACTCTTGCTTCTAATTTTTGAAAATTGCAAATTAAATATAGGAACTGAAAATACGTATTGATAATATGGTAAATTAAATGATTAAATAGAATCATTTGTTGCATTACTATTTAATGATACATATTGCCTCAAAAATTAATCTAAATTTATTTTTGAGGCTCCAGATTGATTATTATTTTTCGTTTATATAATTGATTATACATTAAAATAATATGTTAGGTGCTGTTATATAGGTACGTAGATATGATTATTTAATTTGCTATAAAGATAGATAAATAATTTTAGGATTCAAATCTTAACTTTCAGAAATTTAAATAATATTAGAAAAAAATTGGACATCAAAATTAATTTTTATAATGTGGTATATATAAACTAGTATGTCGTTGGAGTGTGCTGCACAAGATGTATAATATTTAAATTATTTACATTAAGTTTATACTTTGTAATAGGATGCAATAATATTTAAACCATTTACGTTAAACTTATATTTAATTATCATGGTAAACTAATGACAATTAATTACTACAGTATTAAATTTTAATTATTTGTTCTTATCGTGTAGTATATGACAAAATAATTTAAATATTTCGAAGCGTGTAGAAGATAGAGTATTGTATAAGGGTTACCCCAAATATTATTTTTAATAGTTCATCATTAATCACAAATATTATTTTTAATAATACATTCATAAATTTTCTTGTACAATGGTAATATATTATAAAGTAAAACTATCATCATGACTTATTAATTATTAAATATGAGTTAATTATACAAACTAGTCAAAAAAATAGTAAAAGACAAATAATAGCCACAAACATAATACTATTTAAATTCTAGCCATTTTGAATGTGAATTATCATAAATACCCGTCTACTTAAATTTAATTGTATGAATGATACAAATGGTATGAAAGGTATGGATAATATTCATTCATACGATTCATACGTACATACAGTTTAATAAAATTAAGTATCACGTATGAATGGTACGATTCGATACAATTCATATTATTCATACTCAAAAATGTAAAATATAATTACAAGGGTATTTTAGTACAAAAAATTTATAAATGACTAGAATTTAATTATTATTATGTTGGTGGTTATTATTTGTCTTTAACAATCTTTTTTGGCTATTTTATATTAACACTCATTAAATATTATCAAGTAAAAATATCATTTTTGAATTATTAATTATTAAATTAAGGAAAATTTTATTCGTATTATAAATAATTAAATATATTTATGAATATTAATTGTTGGATATATTAGGATTTGTCTTTATTTATTATATGGGTTGAATGCACAATTAGAAAACTCTATCTTGTAAGAATGAGGGAACATGCATGAATAAAGATATAGTTTTTCTCTCTCCTATTATTATTTTGTTCTCCTCCATTTTTTTTACTGCTATCCAACAATTCATATTACAACACATTATCAGCATCCTCTAACCAACTGAATATTAGGAGTGAGAATCAATTTTGTTTCGGGTACACAGAACTGAAATTTTGGGTACCCGAACCAAAATTCTACAAATTTCTAGAACCGGTTCCAGAACCGATCGGGTAATTAGGTATCTGTTGGTCCCGATTGAGCAACTACTGGTGTATGTGGTGATACACCAATGTATAATTTTCTCATTTTCTTACTAAGTATCAGATGCAGAACAAATGAACACATAGCACAGAAGACTGGCGTTCTGTTAGTTAGGTTCTGTGTTTTGAAAACACAGAAGATAACTCAGATTGTTGTGTTATGTAAACATGTTCTATTCTCACAGAAGCAGATACATAATTTGTGGAATGTGGTGATTAATTCTGTTACTCAATTAAAGAAAACCTTTTGTTTTAAGCCAAGTGTTCTTTAAGATGACTGTTTACAGATTATGTACTATCACATATAAGATGATGAGATAAAGAGAAAAATGTAAAATACTATCAAGTAAGAACACAAGGTTTAATGTGGTTCGTGAAACACCCCTACGTCCACGACTATCAACTCGATAGTAAATTCACTAACTATGAAAAGTCTCCTCGCTTGTTTAGACTGGCAGAGAACCAACCAGTCACTACAACAAATCCAAACTTGACTTGTCTAGCGCACGAAGAAAGTCGTGACTTATCACTTACTGGGTGGTTTACAAAAGTGTGAGAGTTCTTCCTTAAGCTTGAAGGCTAGAGGAAAATAAGAACTAAAATTACAGTGCTTGTATCTAAATACAATTTAATTCTATGTGAGGTGTGAGTTCTAGCTTAAGATAAATCTATTGTGTAGCTAAGAACTGAGATTCTAAAATAGTAGAAAAGCTAAGTGAAGTGAGTGTGAGCGTTGAATGCTTGAATACTTCGTGAGCTTGAATTTCTGCAGAATTTAATCGATTTGAGAATCCGTAGTTGATGTAGAATCCCCTGAGGAGTATTTATAGTGTTTGATTTCACAAACTAGTTGTTGGAATGCTTTAGGCGCACAAACTAACCGTTGAATTGTACTCATTGAACTGCAGTTCTAGTATTCAAATTCTTTTATTAGAATAAGTATGTGAGAACGTAGCATACGTGGCACCAAAGAGTACTAAGAGACAAATGATCCATTTAGGCAGAGCATTTGTTCTTAAGCATCTCACAGAACACCTCAAGTTATGTGTACTGAACAGATCATTCCATGATCTGTTAAATCACCTTTTGTGATTTGGATACTTCATTGTTAGACAATATCTGGACATAACGTTTCCTACTGTAAAATCCCGAAAAATCAATATGTTTGTTTAGAAATTAATTAAATATTATTATTATTATTATATGAAGAAAAGCTCGGTGGAATATGTTCATTTTTTTTAGCATAATCACAAACTTTAATTATTTTAGCTTAAAGTTTAATTAAAATATTATATTTATAGAACGGTAACGCTTGCGCATGAGTAACTTGGAAAAATAATTTTTCTTATCACGTTCTTATACTACCTAATAATAGAGCTCATTGAGTCGAATCCGTGGACACCAAGTGTCACGCCCCGACCTCCGCCCTTCCCGGCAGAGTCCGGGAGCGCGACTAAAATATAAATAAATAAAGGATAACGTGGAACATTTAAAACTTTGACTGAAACAAAAGATATTTCGATATCTGAGTTCAGTTTAGACGAAGGGTTAATTTACATAATTGGCACCTTCGCCAGAACATACTGATGGAACCTCTTGCAGCGGAATAAGGATCGACATAAGTCTACGTGTATGAAGACACGTAGACACCCAAGACTTAATAAAAGACCGACAAGCCCGCCATAGCATCTCCCATCATCACGTCTCAACCTGCACATTTATAAATACATGCAGGGCTGAGTACAAAAGTACTCAGTAGGCACATGCCTAAAACGCATACATACATATATAATTGTCAATGCCGTAAGAGTGAAACATAGGGATTTTGTCTTTAAAAGCACTTACGTTCACTAAATTCTTTTCTTGATAAATCCTGAGTTCGACTGATCAGTCTAAGTTCTTTAGAATCAAGCATATCTAAAATTTATGTGTGCCGGGAAGGTGGCCACCTTCCACGGACACCCTGACCGGCCAACCCGCTAAGATGACTCACGGTCCTTGTGTACACTAGTTCAAGTGGGGATACTTACCCACTGGAACCCAAATTCGATTTCATAATCATAGCAGATATGTATCATACAAAACATAAAACATTCATGGCAAGACAATACTTGAAATATCAATTTTAATTCAAAAGCTATTTGAAAAGAAATAACATAAATGCGGATAAACACACATATTTTCTTTTAGTATAAGAAAGCCTACTTGGATCGTCTTGACTGACGACTGCTTCTTTCTCGAACTGCGGTCCTGACCTTTCGCTTGACCTTCATGTAACGAGCTAACTTATAAAAAGATTCGAGTCTTAAAGGAAATAACTTCTATTCTATTCCTAGCTCGAATTCATTAACTTTTCAACTCTTAGGCTTTTAGGGTTTTCAATACTGTTCCTCGACTCTTTAAGTCTCGACTTAAATGATTCTGGAAAAACCCTAATTCATTTAGTTATAACGTACGTCTTATAAAGAGTACTAACAAGGAGGGAATTATGAGGTTTGAAACATAATGCGGTCGAAAAATCGACATGACTTCTACGTTCATTCAACTTATCCCTCGTTTAATCAAAACGAGTAAACCAACTAACCCACATCAACATTGCCCCATTCAACTCTCTCTCTCGAGTGAGGACTCCGTTCCTCCACTCGAACTTATCCCAACTCAATCTCAAATCGTAACAACAACAACGAATCAACATTTCAACATTTCTATTTTTCAAACATTTCCACTTTTCAAACATTTCCACCTGCGCAGTCCGAGTTAAACTCGATTTTGAACATTCAAAATTACTTCAAAAATTCTAAATTTCGAGATATAAGTTCAAGACATTTAAAGGAACAACTTTCATTTAGGAAATATTTTCAAAATAATTGCAGAAAAATTCATAAAAATTCGGGAATCAATCCCCTGTTTCACGTTTGAAATACAACGTTGAAAACTGCGCAGTCTAGGTTCATTCCACTTTTGGGCACTCAAATGTACTCCGAAAATTCTGAAATTTCACAGGAACGTTATAGACACGTAAAGGAACAACTTTCATGAAGAAACCATCTTCAAATTCGAAAAAAAAAAAATTAAAAAAAATTGGACGAAACTGCCCTGTTTTTCCCGTTTCGATTCGTTCGTCGACAAACACGTCTCTACTTTCGATTATCATGCTCTTATGGATTCATAACACAATTAAAACACCCTTTTCTATCAAGAACACTTCAACTTCATCAAGAACACTCCAAAACCGAAAATGGCAAGAACAAAAGCATGGTTTGATTGTAAATTTTATTCGATTTCTATGTTCTCTAACATCATACAAACATAATTAACAAGACTCGATAAAAATCGAACGATTCCTACCCATAACTTAGAGAGGGCTGTCGAATTTTGGGGTGAAAAAGAGGTGGGGAAATCTCAAATTTTAAATCTGTTGGGAACCCCATAACATTTCTTAGTTTTGATGATGGTTTTTCAA
>JAPKLX010003057.1:0-11645 GCA_026898415.1 Leonotis leonurus
CCAGACAATAAAGGGTAGCTAAGCTTATCTAATTGCAGGACCAGAAGGCTGCAAGAAGAAGCAAGATTGCAAAAGGAACAATCTGGATAATTGATAGTGGCTGTTCAAAACACATGACATGTGACAAGAACCTACTATCAGACTACATAGAGAAACCAGGACCTCATGTCACTTTTGGATGTAATTCAAAAGGATATACCAGAGGATATGGAAACATAAAAGTTGGCAAGACCACCATCTCAAATGTTTCATATGTTGAAGGTCTCAGCCACAATCTGTTTTCTGTAAGTCAGTTCTGCACCAATGGTAATCAAATTATCTTTAACACTAACAACTGTCTGGTGAAGAACAAGGAAGAAGATGAGATACTCCTTACCGGGATATTACAGGATAGACTATATATTGTGCAATGGAACAATCAGATAGAAACCTGTCTGGTCACTAAGACAGTATCAGAAACTAGTTGGCTATGGCATAAAAGATTAAGCCATCTCAACTTTAAAACAATCAATAAGATTGCCCGAGAGAAACTAGTTGAAGGACTGCCAGATCAAATATATGACAAGAATCACATCTGTAAAGCATGTCAAGCTGGAAAACAAACCAGAACATCTTTTTCAAGCAAATCTGCCCAGAGCTCAACCAGAATACTAGAGTTACTACATTTAGACTTATTTGGTCCCGTTAAACCATTAAGTGTAAATGGTAGGAAATATACTCTAGTCATCATTGATGATTATTCAAGATTTACTTGGGTAATATTCTTGCATAAGAAGAAAGAAACTCTGGAGAAGCTGCCAAACTTTCTCAACAAGATTACCAAGAAAAGGGAAGCTTCTGTTACCACCATAAGAACAGATCGTGGAACAGAATTCCTAAACCAGAAAGTTGAAGAATATTGCAACCAGATGGGAATCTCTCATCAAACATCTGCTGCAAGAACTCCTCAACAGAATGGAGTGGTTGAGAGAAGAAACAGATCATTAAAAGAAGCAGCTCGCACTATGCTCAATGCAACCAGATTGCCAAAGAAATTTTGGGCAGAAGCCATCTATACAGCATGCTACACACAGAACAGATCAGTTGTTACAATCAGACATGGGAAGACACCCTACGAGATATGGAACAACAGAAAACCCAGGATTCATTATTTTCGCTCTTTTGGCTGTCAGTGTTACATTCACAATAATGGGAAATCTCAGTTGAAAACTTTTGATAGCAAAGCTGATCCAGGAATATTCTTAGGATATTCTGATGTCAGCAAAGCTTATAGGGTTTTTAACCAGAGGACTCACATTGTGGAAGTAACACCTCATATTGTTTTTGATGAATCTGTTATTAGTGACAGAGACCTAGATGCTGATCAAACACCAGAACAAGACCAGAACAAAAACCAGAAATTAATCCAGAACAAGAACCAGAAAGCAAAAGGGATTCTGTTAGAAGATATTCTAATCTGGAATACATCAGAAGAGAATGAAGTTGAAGTTCCAACCAGTGCTGAAGCAGTAAACTTGCAGCAAGGGGGAACAGAACAGACAACCTTAACTACACCAGAAGACAATCAGCCAGAAGGAGGAAACAATACTAATGAGCCAGAACCAGATCAACCCGAAGAATCAAGAGATTCAAATGGTTGGAATAATGATCAAGAGGAACCAGAAACTGAAAATCCTTTTCAAACATCTCATCCAGAATTTGAGGACCCAGCAACTGAACCAGAACCTGAGGTATCAGAAGAAGAGATATCTAGCAGAAGGAAATGGATTCAAGAAAACCATCCTTCTGAACAGATTGTTGGGAACCCAACCGATAGAGTGAGAACCAGAAGAATGCATGGAGAAAGTGCACTTCTCAGTTGTTATCTATCACGTGTTGAACCCTCTGACACCTATGAAGCACTTAGAGATGCAGACTGGGTCATAGCTATGCAAGAAGAACTCAATGAGTTCAAGAGAAACCAAGTCTGGTATATGGTAGACAGACCAAAACATCAAGGGGTGATAGGTGTAAAATGGGTATTCAAAAACAAACGAGATGAGAATGGAGAAGTCGTCAGAAACAAGGCTAGACTAGTTGGAAAGGGATACAATCAACAAGAAGGTATCGACTTTGATGAGACCTTTGCACCAGTGGCCAGATTGGAAGCAATTAGGCTATTTTTAGCATATGCTGCATACAAGAGATTCAAAGTATACCAGATGGATGTCAAAAGTGCATTCCTCAATGGCATACTTGAAGAAGAAGTATATGTTGAGCAACCACCTGGTTTTGAAGAAGAAAATCCTGACCAGAGAGTATATAGACTAGCCAAAGCTGTCTATGGGTTGAAACAGGCACCCAGAGCGTGGTATGAAACATTATCAACATTCCTACTGGAATCAGGCTTCAGAAGAGGTTCTGTTGACAAGACACTGTTTGTCATCAAAGTCAAAGAACATATTCTGCTGGTCCAGATATATGTCGATGACATAATCTTTGGATCACAATCTCCCTATCTGTGTGACAAATTTGCAGAACTAATGAAGAACAAATACCAAATGTCCATGATGGGTGAGATGAATTTCTTTTTAGGATTGCAGGTAAAACAACTACCAGATGGTATCTTTGTTAATCAAGCAAAATACATCAATGATCTGCTAGTCAAGTTTGGAATGAAAGACAGCAGAACAGTTAAAATTCCAATGCAATCAAATGGAAAGATAGATCCAGACCCAGAAGGAAAACCAGCAAACATCACACAATACAGAGGAATTATTGGCTCTCTGTTATATCTTACTGCAAGTCGTCCAGATATCACATATGCAGTTGGAGTTTGTGCCAGATATCAAGCCAATCCTAAAGAATCACATATGGAAGCTGCCAAAAAGATACTTAGATATCTTAAGGGAACAGCTAACATTGGTCTCTGGTATCCACAAGATGATAACTTTGAGCTTACAGGCTATTCTGATTCAGATTATGCAGGATGCAAACTGGACAGAAAGTCTACCTCTGGGACGTGTCAATTCCTTGGAAACAAGTTGATATCTTGGTTTTCAAAGAAACAGACATCTGTTGCTACATCAACCACAGAAGCAGAATATATGGCTGCTGGAAGCTGTTGTGCACAGATACTATGGTTGAAACAGCAACTAAGAGACTATGAGATTGATGTGAAGGAGATACCTATATTCTGTGACAGCTCAAGTGCTATAGCTATAACACAGAATCCAGTACTCCACACAAGATGCAAACATGTCGATGTGAGACATCATTTTATTAGAGATCATGTAGAGAGAAAGCATATCAAGATTGAGAAGATTCATACAGACATCCAACGTGCTGATATATTAACTAAAGCTTTACCAGAAGAAAGATTCAAGATGCTGTGTGGAAAACTTGGACTACTCAGTCTAGATTACCAGAAGGCTACCAGATAGCCATGACCAGAAGGCTACCAGATAGCCATGACCAGAAGGCTACCAGATAACCATGACCAGAAAGCTACCAGATAGCTACCAGAAAGCTAATTACAAGAATGACAGAAAGCTCAGTTGAAATAAAATACACGTGGCATAATTTTCTCAATAAATTGACGAAAAAGCCATGTGAAAATTATTTCCTAAATGCTAAGTCAAGGGGGAACTTTTAAGGAAATTGAAGCGTCAAGATAAAAGACGTCACTCTCCTAGGTTACAGGGCTGTAAAAGATATTTTACCCTAGATTTACTAAATCTTCTATTTTTCGTCATGATTAGCTCAACTTTGGGAACTGGAATCGAGGAAATCCCTGCAAGAAACAGGAAAAGGAAAGTTGCCAAAAGTAAGAGATACTCACACGCTCGCATATAAACCCTAGGATCTCGAGCGTACATCTCACGCAAGGAAAGGCGGCAAAACAAATCCTGAAGCGGGAAAAATCTAAAAAGGGAGGAAATCTTTTCAACTCTTTGATTTTCTTTCTGTTTTATTTCTTTTTGCTTAATTATTTTGTTATATATTTGCGATATCTTCTCCTAAACTGTTCACCTTCACTTTATCGCACTGAGCACTTCTCAAAATTTCTAAGCACTTAAGAATTTCCCAAATCTTCTGCAAATCTCTTCTCAAAAACATTCTTGCATTTGACTATGGCACCCCAAACTTCACTCTTTCTTCAACACGTAGCTGAGGTTCAGAAGTTTCTCACACCTGAACCGTATGCTGTACTTGAAACTCACGGTTTTCGAAAACTTGAGGAAATCTTTGCCATGGTCTCACGCTGCAAAGGTTTTCAATTTATTCAAACTTCTTTATATCTGCAGTTTATTGCATATTCTGTGTCTCCTTGACCTATGAACTGTTTTTATTCCTGTTTTTGTGCAATACTTATGCTTGTTCATATGAACTGATGAATGTTCTTTTGATGCAAAGGTTTCTGCAACATTGTTACTTCACATCCTAAGATGTTTCTGGGAAAACAAGTGGGATCCTTCTATTTGACATGGCAAAATGACAAGCATGGCTTTGAAGCCAATGTCTTGATGCCGATTGGAGACAGAACGAGTAAGACTCCCTACAACGTGATAGAGATGATTAATCAAGCTTATAGGCTGAAGGATGAAGGGTTGTCCTTGGAAGAGATCACCCCTGCACAATTACAAGAAGCTGTTGAAATCATGATGGTGATTCCTATCTCCTACACTGGAAGGATGTTCCAGAGATCTCTGCTTCAACCTGGATACAAGTTGCTACTGGAGTTGGTACAGAGGATTTTTCTAAATCACAGCGGGACTTATGATCAAGTGACCCCTGAAAAATTCAGAATCCTCACAGCTGTAGTTCTCAATCTACAAGTCAACTGGAGCAGGATCCTGTTTGAACTATTGGCCAAAGAAGCAAAATTGATCACTTATACCAAAGACAGTAGAGGCAGAGGAACTTCTGTGGAAGTTAGGAGGAATCTGCGACACTCCACAAAGATCAGCTTGATGATTGAGAGGTTTTTCAAGCAGAAAGTCTGGGATGATGCTGAAGAATACAACATTCATCACTCTATTCCCAAGGACCAACACCAGTTGGAAATGTCTCTGGGACTAGCACCACAATTCTTCAACAAGATACCTGATGAAGTGCACCGTGTTGCTGCACTGGAAATGGGACGTTCCAACCCTACTTGGATGCCACCTTCTAGAGGTGTGGAGAAGCAGAAGGGAAAATCCACAAAAGAGAAGGTTGTGAGAGAACAGACCACTCGCAAGACTTCAGTCAAGCGAGGTAGTTCAGTTGAAACAGAAACGTCTGCATCCCAACCTAAACAGAAGAAACGCAGACTCCAGAAGGTTCAAGAATCATCACCACCACCAGCACCAATAGCAGAACAGTCTGACATGCCAGAACAAGAAGAAGAGGCACCACAGACAGCAACAGAACAACCAGAAACAGCAGAGGTTCAACCAGAAACAAGTCATCCGGAGAAAGATTTTTCTCCCGCCAGAACAGCTACTCCTTCTCCAAGCAGAATGGAAAGGATCAGTGAAGAAGAAGAGGAAGGAGACTCAACTGATGAGGAGGATGCCAGAAGACAACAAGCAGAGAATGTCATCAACCTGCTGGAGAATGAGGCAGAACATTCTGTCATGAAAGAGTTTCCTGGAATTAACCAACTGCCCGAGAGTTTGGGAGCAGCAAGGCGTGTCAAATTCTACTTGCTGGTCAAGGACAGCGAGTACTATGTATTTGATGCCCTGCTCCAACTCAAATCAATTGATGAATTGAAGAAAGAAGAAGCCACACTACTAAGTCTACTCCAGGTTACTACCGTCCAGGAGGTCAGAGCAGAATACCACCAGCTCATCTCTGACCTCATGAAGCAGGAGGCAACAGCATTAAATCTTGACCTGCACACACCACACCCTGATGTCCGGATGGACGAAGCTGTACCAACAGAACAACATCACCAAGCTGAACAGGGTGAACCTTCCACAAGACAGTCTCCCAAGAAAACACCCATCATCGACCTCGACTCAGGCGATGATGAACCTATTGGCCAGGCCATTGGAGGAGAACCCACCAATGAGCCCTACACACAGGGAGCAGCACAGAAACTGAAGAAACACGTGCACTTCTACACTCTGGAAGAATTGCTGGAAAGAGAAACACGACCTTTCAAAAACTATCAACTCGATAATCTCATCACACTTCGAGTTGAAGACTGTTTGACAGACACCTGCAACATCCTACAGGAAAAAGCTACCCAGATCCTTTCTGATTTTAACCAACACCAGAAGGACTACGTCAACGACATGGATAAAGACCTCAGGGGGAAAATCAGAAAGATCAGGGATGATCTGAACAAGAAAATGGATGATGACAGAGAGGTACACGAAGCTGATCAGAACAAGATCCATCTGCGTTTAAAAGGCATTGAAGAGAAAACAGACAAGGCCACTACTTTGGTAGCTGACCTTCTGGCTAAACAAGATGAATCAATAAGTGCTGCTGTTGACAAGAAAGGAAGTGCACTTGCAACTCAACTGAAGGAAGACACTGACCTGTCCATCCACTCACATCTAGCTCTTTTTGAGAAGGAGAAATTTGTGGAGCTGATGCGGAAAAACCAGGTTGCTGTCTTAAATGACCTCCTGTACCCAACTCCTGAAGAATTTGAGAACCAGCACAATCGCCTAACTGCTGTAGAAGAGCTTCAGGAGACTTATGACAAAACTTTGTCTACCATGAACAGCAGGTTAGAGCAGAAGCTAGATGCCTCAGACCACACAATCAATCTTCTGCTTGGTTTCAAAGCAGAAGCTGAGGAGAAGATGGAGCACATGAATGAAGAGCTTGCTTCTATGCGCACACTTCTTGCTACCCTCTTTGATGATGTCAAAAAGGGGGAAATACCAGCAAGCAAGGGAGGGGGAGGCAAAGGTGAGAGCTTAACAGAAGCAGCTGATGCTGGAACAGAAGCAACAGAAGCTGGAACAGAAACACCAGCACCAGCAGTCCAACCCAGACCTGATCCTATCCTTCTGGGATCTGAACCAGCTCAACCAGCATCTCACATCCCCAAAGACAAAGGGAAGAAACCTGTAGATGAAGGGGATCAGATAGCTGAGCTGCTGCTATTCGGTGTAAGCATGGATCAAGCTTGTGATCCAGTGTTCAGAACACAATTCTATAAAGAACAGGCGGAGAGAGAAAGAAAGCTAGCTGCCCAGGAGGCCAAAGAAAAATCTTTTCAAACTCCTTTCTCCTCACCTTCATCTACTGAGCGATCACATCAACAATCATCTGCCTCGACCACCCAATCCAAGAAGAAAAAGAAGAAACCATTCTCCTGGAACCTATCCCTGCAAAAGAAGACACCAACTGACATATGGGTTCTAGAGAATGATCAAGCTGACTGGGAAAAGGTTAAACAGGGTTTCATTCTGAACAGATATTTCCTAAAAGAGCCCACATATTCAGAATCGATCCCAGATGAAGATTTTAACCGCTACCTGGAGAATTTTGGTGATCAAGAGCTCATACAAAGGATCAGAATAGCTGCTTCTGATGCCAATATCCAGCTGAAGGCACTAGAAAAGGAATTCATGATCTGCCCAACCATACCGGCAGTAATCTCCCAGACAAGACCTACATACTGAACTACATCAATCAACTGGCGAAGATTAAAGGCTACAAGATCGATAACCACGATCCAAACTATGCCAGGGTGAGAGATGGTATATATGAGAGCATTCAGCTGGTGTCTGATGCACAGAGGGAAAAGATGAAGAAGGGAGGAGCAGGGAGATGGTTTTCCTAGATAGACTCTTTTCTTATCTTTTATCTTGTTTTTACTCTCTGTTAATCTCTGTACTCATCAATTCATATATCAATGAATTTGGAGTTCTCTTATCTTTCTGATGTTTACTGTTATTTAACTTAAATAACAAATAACCTATCTGTCCAGAACATGATACAAGTTACATTGTTTTTTACTGACTAAGTGTGGTTTTGACATCATCAAAAAGGGGGAAATTGTTGGAAACCCCATAAAATATTCTGAGTTTTGATGATGCTCTTACAAAACACACTTGGTATTATACATGTTCTGTACCTTTTTCTTTTGGTTTTAGCAAACCAGATAGTCGAAGCTCGTTCAACCAGAAAGATAGAAGTTGTCTCGGTCAGAAATCAAAACCAGCCAGCAGAAGGCTGGAGCAAGACAACTTCAACAGAAAATGCTAAACCAGAGAATCTCAAAACCAGCAAGTCTCAAGACAGAAAATGCTAAACCAGAGAATCTCAAAACCAGCAAGTCTCAAGACAGAAAATGCTAAACCAGAGAATCTCAAAACCAGCAAGTCACAGACAGAAGGCTAAACCAGAGAATCTCAAAACCAGCAAGTCTCAAAGACAGAATGCTAAACCAGAGAGTCTCAATCAGAAAATGAAGCTAGTCAACTTTAACAGAAAGTTGAACCAGAGAAGCTTCAGCCAGAAAGATGGAAGATGCTTCAACCAGAAAGTGGTTAACGTATGCTCTACCAGAAAGTACCTCAACCAGAAAGTGTCTAAGCCAATATTCAACCAGAAAGACACTAGACCAGAGAGGACACAACCAGAAGGTTAGAAGCAAACCAGAAAGAGCAGAACCAAACCTGTCGATTAAGCATTAAAGACTTTCCATTGAAGATTTGGAAATCGAATCACTGATTGACATGGAGAAGGAAAGCAATCACATATGATCTGCTTACCAATCATAGAAGATTCAATCAAAAAACTCTATAAGGAAAGAAGAGATATAATTGATTGACAATTCACAAATCAAATCACGTCAATCAACAAACGGCTAGAATTTCAAATTCAGAGCCTATATATGTTTGAAGCTTCAAAGTCTGAAATAAGCAAGCGCTATTGTTGGGTCCCGGGAGAGCAGGTGTGGTGTATGGGGGGGGGGGAATACACCACAATCCAACTTTTCGCGTTTGGCTGTTTGAACAGCAGGTTGAGAATCAGCTCGCTGTTTATACCAGAACAGCTCGCTGTTAATAGCAGTCGATCTCCTCTGTTGTAGAGAGAGTTCTAGCTGCTCAAGAAAGTTCTCAACACAGAGCGTGAGTAATCTGTCAAGGAGCAGATAGACTGGCAGCTAGCTGGAGCATACCAGACGATCTGTCCAAACACAGATCGTGTGCGGAAGCTGTGAGTAAGTTGGTTGCTCTTACACTTAGAAAAATATATTTTGTTTATACCGAGTGTTCTTTAAGAGGTTGATTCAAATGCACAGCTCGCTGTTGAGTAACAGCTCGCTGGTGAAGTGATAAACAGAGAATCAAACAAATGCAATGCAGAATATAAAAGAACACACAATATTTAACGTGGTTCGGGAAACCCCCTACGTCCACGATCGATCAAAGCTAGATCGATGAATCCCTTAACCTTGGATCCCTCGCTTATTTATCCTCGTTGAGTACGAGCCAAAACTCGCTTATTTATTCTCGTTGAGTACGAGATTACAACTCTCTTATTTAAACTCGTCGAGTACGAGATCTGGGTTTGGTTTATAATGGTTCTTCCTCCGAGCTTTTGGCTATGGAGGAAACTAGAACTATAGGCTTTGTAGGCTCAAAACTAATGTAAGTTCTAGTGGGTTTATCTTCAGAATAATTGGTGATCTCTCTCTAATTTACAACACTCAAGGATGTATATAATCTATATCCAGAGTTGAATAAATCAATGAAGAACTGGAGAGAGTCTTGTAGCGATGTAGCTTTTTCTGGGCAATATCACGAACTCACCAACCTAGTTTCTGAAGAAGGCTTGAAGAATTTTATAGGCATATTTGAATTATAGCCGTTTGTTGATTGGCATGATTTGATTTGTGGATTGCCAATCAATCATCTCTCTTCTTTCCTTGTAGAGTCGTTGATTGAATCTTCTATGGATGGTAAGCAGATCGTCTGTGATTGCTTTCCTTCTTCGTGTCAATCAGTGATTCTCTTTCCAATTCTTGATGGGTAAGCTTTGACTCATTGGGTTCAGATCCTTCTGTTTTGTTTCTGGTTATGACCTGTCTGGTCTAATGCTTTTCTGGTTGAGTCTTGCTTCAACTATCTGGTCTGGTTGTCCTTTCTTTCATGCAGCTCGCTGCTTTTGTTGATGATAGCAGCTCGCTGCTTTTGTTGATAGACAGCAGGTCGTTTTTCTTCTTTGAACGATCTGCTGTGTACATTCAATTTAAACAGCTGGCTGAACATCGATCTGCTATCGATCTTCTATCGATCTGTTCTTACAGTTTAATATCATGCATATATAATATGGTTTCGCATCATCAAAACATATAAATAATGATTTCCACAATCATCAAAAAGGTTCCCAACAGCTATACTACAGAAATATTCTCAAGCATTCTATCTCCAAATCAGACAAAAAGCTTCAAACCGTTCGTGATCACAATCACACCTCGATTCAAGTCTGTCTTATCGAGAGAAGAAGAAGATCTTTACTAGCTAGTAGTTTTCTAGTGGATTAACGTGAAGATAGCCTGTTTACAGTAGTTTTCTGTAAGTTGTAAAGGGACACGACCCTTATTCGTGCATAAGTTTCAATAAGGTTTGTAATTGAAACTTGTGGCTCGTTCTCAGCGAAGTTAAATAAGAAGAGTATCCTAGTAGTGGATATCTAATCCAGTTTGGATTAGACCGTGGACGTAGGGGGTTTCCCGAACCACGTAAAAATAACTGTGCCATTTAAATTCTGCTTTTTATATTCTGTTGTTTTTATTCTGCATCTATCATACTCATTCAAATCTGCATTCTTAATCAACCTCTAAATACTCGATTAAGTTTTCAAAAGATTTTCTTAACAAGAGCACCGACTAAGTCCACCATTATTCCGCACACAGTACATTGTTGGAAATTAAGTTCACGCTTACTTTCAGCTTTGTATATCTCACTTGAGAGATCTTATCTGGATAGAACCTAAACGATTAGATAATCACTTTGTTCTATCAACTTGAGCAATCTGTATTTAAGAAAGCTCACATCTCTCTGATTGAAATAGTCAAGTAAACTGAAAAAGTTTGCATTTGGTGTATCCCCCCCCCATACACCAAACCTTGCTCTTTCGGGACCAACATAAAGATTGGGAAAAAGGAAGCCCTTGAGATTGAAATGATAATAATGATGATGTGATGACCATTTTCCAAGCTATTTGTGTGTCTGAAATGATAAAGTACCACGTATGTGGAGATAGTGGCATTGTGACTCATCTAGCGTATTGTGATCATCATGATAATGATATGAGAATTATATTTCTCGAATTTGACTATAAGAAATGACTATGGATTGATAAATTAATGGTAGAAGAATTCGTAATTAAACTCGCACGTCTAGAGAACTTGGATTAAGCTAGATCCCTCAATGAACTAATGGTCTCGTTTAGAAGAACTTACGACGATGATAAGTGACTATCGTGTCTTAGAATGCCTACTTATTACTATCATAAACTAAAGAAACGAATGAAGGTCTCTCCCTTTTGTTTATAACTAGATGGCGATGAACTCTTTGATAAGACTATTTTGATAGAATAGACCCAGATTGAAATAAGGTAATATGCTTCTAGAAAGTAAATAGAAATGAGAATTGTTAGGTATTTTACTCTGTTGTTTCTTATGTTGAACCTAACATGTG
>JAPKLX010002614.1:0-12497 GCA_026898415.1 Leonotis leonurus
TTTCAAATAGGCGACCTCGTTCTCAGAAATAATGAAGTTAGCAAGGCGGAGAAGCTCGGTAAACTTGAAGCCACCTGGGAAGGTCCTTATCAAATCCAAAATGTCCTCGGCAAAGGCTCATACAAGCTCGTCCACTTATCTGGGGAGCCAATACCCCGAACTTGGCATATTTCTCATTTAAAAAAATATTATTTGTAATTTATGTAGTTCGGATATTGTTAAGTTCTTTTGTGAAACATTTTTTGTATACACACTGCATTAGATCCAAGTCAAGCTAAAACTCCAAATTGAGAGTAGCAGTCCACCGCGCGTGAGGAGACCACTCCTATCGATTACATCGACAAATCAGGAACTTCAAAGCCAAAACTTCATCCTCAGACGAAGTGGCGAAGTCAAAACGCGCGTGAGGAGACCACTCCTATCGATTAAATCGACAAACAAGGAACTTCAAAGCCTAAACTTCGTCCCTGACCGAAGTGGCTACCCGAAGTCTCAAAACTTCGCCTTCAACCACCCGAAGTCTCCAAACTTCGCCTTCAGGCGAAGTAAAACTTCGGTATCGAACGAAGCGATTACGAAGTACGAGCCAGTCATCACGATAGTTTGAAGCAAACTTGATTACACAAATTGAGTAAAGCTTTAGAAAACTAATGATTATGAAAAGTTGTATTTTATTTCATAAGAATATGTATTACAATCATGATGGAGGGTCCGACCCCGGAGACCTACCGCTAAAACTAAGGTACTTCTCCACGAAGCCCAGACCCGAGCTCGAACTGGCACCACCATGACCGAGCACCGTATCCAAAAAAGCCATTCCTTCGCCACGGCCAAAACCTCCTCGGCCACGGCCTAGAGACGCAGATCGACCTCGGCCTGAAGACGCAGCCCGACCTCGGTCTGGAGGCGCGGATCGACCTCGGCCAGTCACCACACGTCGGCCACCGCCCCGAGCCATGATCGCTTGAGTCTGCTCCCGAGTCAGGGCCGCACTGGGCGGCTGCACCCCCCCCAAATTACCCTCCAAAAAGGCTTCCGAGGCAGGATCAAGTCTTGTATTCTTGGACTCAATCCACCTCTTCAGCTTCGGGTTCCTCTTCAGCACAGTTTTATACATGGATCCGAGCTTGAGAAGCGCCTCTTCCTGCTCACGAACTTGCCAGGAGTCATCGCCGTACCTTTCTCGGTACTCCCTTGCTCGAGCTCGGACCTCCTTTATTTGTGTAGAGACCTCGTATATAGTCAGGCCACCATTTTTGTGTATACGGTCCTCGTACTCTTCATGCTCCTCGGCTATAGCCTTAAAAGTCTGGAGATCGTCCTTGACATTCTTGAACTTATCTTCAAGCTCCAGAAACTTCGCGTGCTCTTCATCAAGCTTCTCCTGAGCCGACCTAAGCTTCGCCTCGAGCTCGGTCTCGATGTTGGTAGCTCGGCTTTTCCAACACGCGACCTCGACCTCGGCAGCCTCGGCGGCGCGACGAAGCTCATTTATTTGTTGTTCAAAATGCGAAGTATTGGAGAAATCAAAGACAGGCTACAGCAGCAAAAATTAAACAGTTCAGCATAAAGCGCAGTTCAAAAAGGATACTTTATATACATGTGGAAAAAGCGCCGCCCTAGCGGCGACGTGATACAAGCTAAAAAAAAAAAGAGAGAAGAGAAGAAAAAGCTAACTATCGCCGACCTCGGGCTCCTCGTCACCGGCCTCCCCTCCTCCCTCGCCACCAGCGGACGCCTCCCTGGCAAGCTCGGCGATGACCGCCTCCAGATTGTCATCCCGATCTGCCGGACACCGCCGAACCGCCTGCTCGGAGAGCGGAGCCCTCTCCCGCGCCAACCTTTCGACCACCGGGATCACCGCGGTGTGTTCCACGAGTACTTCGGCGTACTCCCGCAGCATCTCTTCCTTTGACATCACCTCATACCCGTACTTGACTTTGTCAAGCTCGGGGTAATCCTTGGCGACACGGTCGAGCGCTGCCGAAGTAATCGGCGTACTCATGGCGCTCACCAGATGCGCCGCCACTGTGCCGAAATATTTGGAGCGGAAGATCCGCTCGGCGAGAGCCCGAAACACTCCGCCCTGCTCCGCCGCCACCCGGGCCGACCTCTCCCGCTCTGCGGCCAGCTCTTCCCTCAAGTTGGCGACCTCGACCTCGAGGTCGGTCGCCCTCCTCCTGGCCGCCTCCGACCTCGCTTCCCCGAGCTCGGCTCTCAGGGCCCGGAACTGCTCGATCCCACCGATGATGAAGCTCGAGATGGCACTCAGCCCATCCAGTGCCACATCCGCCTCCTGCACGAAATATATCAGCACGAGAAAAAAAAAAATTAAGGAAGCAAAATAAATAAAGCTACCCTCTACTCACCTTGGGAAACGAGGCCCTCTGTGCCGACCCCGACCCGGATGCCCGAGCACCCGAGCTTCTCGCCTCCCTCCTCGGCGACGCCAGGTCCATCACTGGCGGAGTCACCTCGGCCTCCTCCCTCTCCGCCCGATCCCGGCGTGGCGTCTCCTCGGCAGCCGAGGTTCTCGGCCTCTTCCTCTTCTTCTTCTCCATGGCAACTTCAAAAATTTCGGGATTCACTGCGGAAATACAACAAGTATTAGTCCAGTTCGGATAAACGAAGTCAAAATACTAGTTCGGGTAATGAAGACAAACTACACTACGGGGCCTCACCCGGATCCACGTCGGCCAGGGTGTCGCATGGGCTCAGCCCGTGCCTCGACAGCTCCTCCTCGGCGTAAGTCCTTTTGACGGCGCCGAGGTCCATCAAGCTCGTCTCGAGCTCCCCGACGGGATCCACCCTTAGTTGCGGGCCAAATTTGGCCACCGACCAGCCATGGAGGGGCACGCCTTCAGCTCGGCAGAAGAAAAACTTCTTCTGCCAGTTCGATACTTTGGATGGGGTGACCAACTTGAACTTATTTACAGGTGAGAGATATACCCACCCAGTTGGCCCTCGCTTTACTCTAAAAAACAAAGTAAAGACTCCAACAACATCGGTCCACCTCGGCGACCGACTTCGACACAAAAACCTATTACCTGCTTAATGGAAGCAGGTGCGAACTGACCTAAGGGAAGCTCGAATCTATCCAAAAGCTCGACAAAAATACGGTGTAAAGGAAAACGAAGACCGAAGTTAAGATAGTCTTCGTATACTGTAAAAAAACCTACAGGAGGAGAGCAACCTCTATCCTCCGCCCTAGGTAAAATAAACTCTGCAGAATCGGGAAAACAAAATTTTCTAACTAGGTTGGACATGTGGGATGCACTCATACTGGAGGCGTACTCCAAGGCAGCCCCCGACCCAGCCAAAGGGGGGTATTCTATAAGTCTAGGAACAGGGGGTAGAGCCGCTCGGGTAAAAACCCTCACGGTGACCCTTGCCGGAACACTCCTAAGCGGCGACGGAGATTCAACAATCTCCCTACCGCTCGGAGTACGAGAAGAAGAAACAGAAAAGGCAGAAGAAGAAGTGGAAGCAGCAGCCATAACAACAAAACACTTACTTGTTGGGAAGATTTGAAGAATTTATTTCTCGAAGATTGAAGTCGACAATGGCAGAAAGGTTGAAAGCTTTTTGCAGATAGGAAAGTGAAACTAGGGTTGCGAAAAGTGAAAAGTGTTTGTTAGCTTCCAAAGGAAGCCTTTATAGACATCACTTCACCTTTTTCCAACCGCCTTTTTTCGAAATCCCGCCTCTACGGCTCCTCCAACAGAAAGGCGACACGTGTCACCCATGACCCTCTGCAACAGCTGTCTTCCACCACCACGGTTGCTACCTCGGCTCCAGCCTTCTTCACCTCGACCTCGGCTCCAACCTTCTTCACCTCGACCCCGGCTTCAGTCTTCTTAACCTCGACTTCGGATACAACCCAATTCACCTCGACTTCGGCAACTACCAAATCTACACCTCGTCCAGATCGTCACTTCGTCCAAACACACCCACTTCGTCAAGATCTCCACCTCGGTGCCGATCTTCTCTTGAAGGGGGGGGATGTGATAGGATATGGCCCATCAATAAGGCCCAATACCCAGAAGCAGCTCGGCGGCCCAACACCTCGGCCCATCAAGAGCAGCTCGGCCAGCCCATTTACCGCGGCCCACTTACTATAAATAGCCATAAACCGCCTCTGTTATCTATAAATAGCTAGATTAAAGCTAGATTAAGGTAGACAGATAGACACACTTTCTGTAAATCTACATTTCAGCTCTCAAATTATAAAACAAAAGAGCTCTCCCCGTGGACGTAGATCTATTTAAAGATCGAACCACGTAAATCCCGTGTCATTTATTCCCTAACCGTTGTGCTAATCTCACCTCGAAATTCAGTGATCGATCAGTTTTCTTAAATGGTTTAGAAATATTCAAACTCAATGTTTCCCACGGGATACTTGGAGTCCCTAATGATGAGCTCATGGTGCCGAATACACAAGCGGTGAAGCCGGTTCAGGAGAAAAGTCGAGGATCATCTTTAGTTGTTTATGCTTCAATAGGGAGTGTGATCGGTTTCCTTGCGGTGGTTGGAGTCCTGAGTTTCTTCATTTACCGTAAAGTAAAGAAGAAGAAGAAACCATCCAATGATGGCAGCGTTACAAAGTCGTCATGGCTACCACTTTCCGACACATCAGTCTCTGCCACTAGTAGTGGAGCAAAAGTCCCACGCCCTTCCAATCTGTGCAGATACTTCTCTCTCGCTGAGATCAAAACTGCAACTTCTAGCTTAGACAGAAGCTTCATCATCGGCAAAGGAGGGTTTGGTTCCGTGTACAGAGGGGTCATAGACAACGTTAAAACCACGGTTGCTATCAAGAGACTCAACCCTTCCTCCAATCAAGGCTCCCGCGAGTTTCTCACTGAGATTGAGATGCTCTCCAAGCTCCGACACCTCCACTTAGTTTCTCTCATTGGATACTGTGACGATGATGGAGAGATGATCTTGGTGTATGACTACATGGCCCACGGCTCCTTGTCCCACCATCTCTACAACTCGGAGAGCTCCACTTTATCATGGACGCAGCGCCTCAAAATTTGCTTAGGCGCTGCGAAAGGACTGCACTATCTCCATACCGGCACAGAGAACGCCATCATCCACCGTGATGTCAAGTCCACCAACATCCTACTCGACGAGAACTTGGTAGCTAAGATTTCAGATTTTGGACTGTCCAGAATGGGAGAGGGAAACGACTCCTTCACCCACATCAGTACCAATATCAAAGGCACCTTCGGCTACTTGGACCCCAAGTACCTTTCGACTCATCAACTCACGAGAAAATCAGATGTATATGCATTTGGAGTGGTTTTGTTCGAAGTTCTTTCTGGAAGACCTGCGGTGGATGTGAGGCTCGATGAGGAGCAGCATAGCCTGGCGGGATGGGCTCGATTTTGTGTGCGAGAGGGAGAAGTGGATCGACTTGTTGATTCCAACCTCGTGGGGCAGATTTCAGCAGCATGTTTACAAGTATTTGTTGGAATAGCAGGGAGAAGCATACGTGTTCAGCCATTGGAACGGCCTTCCATGGCTGATGTGGTTATGGGACTTGAATTAGCGCTGGCGTTACAAGAGAGCATATGTTCAGGCCAGCGAGAGGAAGAAGATTATGATGATGATGACAATGCCGGAAGAATTTGCAGTGATATGAGCAAAGAGGTTGTTTCAATGGATGACATTAGCGACCCCAAAGGAGAACTAGATGGGATTATCAGCCCAGACTATCACAGTTCTAGTTCCAGAAATAAGGTTGAATTGGATGAGTGAAAAAATAAACAAGTCTAAGAGAAACAGAGGACGTAGGTAATCTTGCAAATTCACAAGTGTATTTACTTTCAGAGGAAAGATGATCCATAATGTTCGGATATTAAGTCAAACTAGTCAAAAAATACAAATAATAGCAACTTACATAATAATATTTAAATTCTAGTCATTTACAAATTTATCGTATTAAAATATCCTTATAATTATATTTTACATTTCTGAGTATGAATAGTACGAATCGTATTGAATCATACCACTCATACTTGATATTTAATTTTATTAAAATGTACGTAAGTAGAAATCGTATGAATGAATATTATTCATACATTTCATATCATTCGTACAATTAAATTTAAGTAGAACGTTATTAGTAGTGATTCACATTCAAAAATGCTAGGATTTATATATTTTTATGTTGGTGGCTATTATTTGTCTGTTACAATATTTTTTGGTTATTCTGTATAATTAATACTTTCGTTAATCCATTTTCTCCTCTTGCCCCAAGTTGCTACAGCGTGAGCTCGAGCGGTACATTGCATCTGGCTTCAGACTGTCCAAGCTACTCCATGCATAATCTTGCCTCTTTTTCGTGATGACCTGCAACTTGACCTGCATCCTGACAGCCCTAAACTCGTATTCTCCCTAACACAAAACGCGACACAAATAAAGGAAAATGACTCGATCTAGATTTAAAACAAGACGCAAAAATAGCACTAAAAACGGGCCCGTCATTGGCCTAGACATTTGGATGTGGATATTCTATTGAAACGGAGATCGAGAATGTTGAGTTTGAGGAGGCGGTGGAGACCTTCCACCTCGCTCATCATGTTACAGCCTAAGTACAACTCCTTGATGGAGGAACAAGCTCCAAGGCCATAAAAGAAAAATAAGTTTATTTTAGAGAAAGATGCATGTAGTATAAATAAATAAAAAAAGAAATTACACTGCATATATAAAGAGGTGAGGTGATATACCATGCCCGATTCTTAAAATGCGATTATAGCTCAGATCAAGAGCACACGAAGTTGTGTAGATCACGCAATCCTTCAATTGTGGAGATGCTGTTTTTCGAGAGATTCAGAACATAGAGTCCTCCATCCTGGAGGAAGAGCACCACCAGATTGTATAATTATTTTTTTAAGTTATTGTATTTTGGACTTAATAAATAACTGTAAAATTATTATTTAAATATAAATATACTTACTAATATAAAATATAGAGTTAATATGATAAAATAACCCTTTTATTTAAGGAAAGATAAAAAATAACCCTCCTAATAAAAACTATAAATAATAGCCCTTTTTAGAAAAATTAGACTAATTTAACCTTCTTATAATTTTTAGAACACATGAATCCCGCGAGCCCGAGGTCGTGGGATTCGTGTGTTTGTCCATAATACAACTGTATAACTCAATGTTTAAGTAAAGAATCACTGACACCCTCTTTTAAAATAATAATCACTTAATCACCAACTAATTACTGCTTAATTACGTCTCTCCTTTGGAGATATAGAAAAGTTATCGAACCAAAAGCTATACGAGTATTTGCCGCTGTGCTCATAGCTTAGTTAGGGCGTATATTTTCTAGCCATTTTTTAATTTGGGATTATAAATCAGAGTTTAAGTTATACAGTAATATAATTTAAATGTATGTATATGAATGATTACATGTTTCTTAAAATTTAAGGGAAACGCCATTCGCGACGACTGTAATTGAGTCCATAATATTTTCTTAAACAACACACGAATCCTGCGAGCCCGGGGTCGCGGGATTCGTGTGTTTTACGAGTATTATGGACACATGAATCACGAACACACACACACGAACACACGAATCCCAAGGTATGCATCGATGTGACTCGTGAGCGGGATTTCTTAAACAACACACGAATCCCGCGAGCCCGGGGTCGCGGGATTCGTGTGTTTTAGCGTTTTCTTAAACAACACACGAATCCCGCGAGCGTGGAGTCGCGGAATTCGTGTGTTTTATGGGTATTATAAACAAACACACGAATCCCGCGACCCCGGGCTCGCGGGATTCGTGTGTTTTAGCGTTGTGTTAAACAACACACAAGCACACTCTACACACACACGACCATACACTAACACACACAGGAACATACACACACACACTAACACACACGAACACACACACTCCATACTCACACACACACGAACATACACTACAACACATGAACTCACACTCCATACACACACAACTCAAACACACTACACACACGACACACACACGACTCAAACACACTACACACACGAACACGTAAACGCACACGAACACATGCACACTACATACACGAATGACCCCAAACACACATGCACACATGCACAATCCACGAGCTCCGGGATATTTTACGAGTATTTTTCACAAACACACGAATCCCGCGACTCCGAGCTCGCGGGATTCGTGTGCTTTAACAATTTCTTAAACAACACACGAATCCCGCGAGCTCGGAGTCGCGGGATTCGTGTGTTTTACGGGTATTTTACTCAAACACACGAATCCCGCGACCCCGGACTCGCGGGATTCGTGTGTTAAAGAAAATACACACTACATACACAAACGTACACTAACACACACATATACATACACGAACATAAACACAAAATACACACACGAACACACACACACACGACACAAACATACTACACACACGAACACAAACATGCGGAGTAAATTCCCCACCTCGCTCTCACAATCCACGGCCCCTTGATGATTCCCCACCTCGCCTCTCACAATCCAAGGCGTCGGTAGCTGTTGAATGACTGGTACAGAAGCGAGTTCGAGCAAATAGTTTGAGTTCGGCTTCTCATCCTTGCCGGAGGAGAAAGGCGAGCGCTGATAGTTCGCCAATTCCGGGGACGAACGATGCGAGAACAAGAACGACGAGCAACAGTAATTTTTTCTCCAATAAAAATCCAAAAATATGAAAAAAAAAGTAGAAGGGTAATTTTGCCTATTATTTTAAAAAGGGCTATTATTTATGTTTATTATACTTAGGACTGTTATTTATCTTTAATATTAAAAAAAGGCTATTTTAATTTTCACCCCTAAAATATAAATATATATCTAATAATATTATTAATAAAGCCCAAACATTTAAATGAATTAAGTAACTAGGCTTAGTTATTAATTAAACACAAAGCCCATCTAGTTAAATTTAAAATAAGGTTCAAATGACCCATAATCTAACCCTTCCATCCCCAAAGTGACGCATAAATCTTCTCCCCTTCAATTTCATTTTATGTGTTTCCTCTCTACTGTACTCATTTCTTCTTCTTTCCGTTTTTTTTTTAAAACTATTTCACCATCTTCTTCAGCCACTGCTCGACACTCCCTAACCTACCCTCTCCCCCTATTCTCGTTTTCTCTTCGTCTGGGCAGTAGCTTTAAGGCCATACAAAAATTCTACATTTTCTACCGTTTCAACAAGAGTCACACCCAGTCTAAATCTTCTCATTCGATCAGTTCAGGTAAAAATATCTATTCTACAACTCGATCTATAATTTCTTCAATTAATATTAACCACTATTTTTTTTATAGATGAAAGAGGTATATATATATATTTTCTCAAATAATTTATTTTTTAAATGAACTTAGCCTCCACGCATATATATATATAACATTTATTATTTGAAAAAAATAGTATATTATTTTTATTAATTTTTAATTAATTTAAATATTAAATATATAATATTTTAAATCTTTATTTATATATTTTTCATTTATCATGTCTTTATTATAAATTATATATTATTTTATTTTAATTTTACATGATCTACAAATTAATGAAATAAAATTTTCATGATTAACATTTATATAAAAATAAAATATTTAATTTAATATTAATAATAGAAGAAGAAAAGGAAAAGTAAAAAATAAAAATATAGATTATACGTATCATATACATAGATTATATGTTTGCATAGAATTTTTTCTAATTTGTTATTTGATCATAACTTTTGTATATGAAATTTGTTTTTTTATATATTATATATCAAATTAAAACTTTTTTCAAGATCTTTAATTTAAGATACATAGTGAATATATTTTTTACGAATGAAATACAACAATTTTAGGAAAAAAAATGTTATAGGTGAGAGAAAAATAGAGGTAGTTATTTCAAAACTATTTAATTGACACGTTCAAAACTATTTAATTGAATATATGTATTGTGTTTGCCATTGAACTTGAAATTATTTACAAAATCATGATTCAAATTGAAATCAAATTGAATGCTTTCTATTTTTTTATCTATATATATAGATGAATCATTATTTTTCAAACCATAAAATTTATCCAATTATATAAATCAATTGACGGTCCGAATTACATAAAACGATTACATTTTGAAGTCTAACTGTGACCGAACTACCAATTGACGGTTCGATAATTCAAAATATGAACCAAACCGTTGTTAAAACGATGGTTTACGATTTAGAAACGAACCATATAAAAACACGTTTATGATTTTGAACTATCCAGAAAATTAATATTAATATATATATATATATATATATATATTTGAACCTTTTAAAATTCTATATTTGATAAATAAAATAATCTGTGCATCGCACGGGTAGAAGTACTAGTATCTAGTTATAATATATGTATTAATAAATATAAAGCAATGCATAGATATATTAAAAAAAATAATAAGAATAATTAACTTATAACGTAATGCATCGAAACATGCAAACTAATGCATGATATATGAGTTTTTTTACATTTCAATTATAAAACTTTTCCCAGATTACCGTAATCCAAACATTCAAAAAGATAGTATTAAATTTGTTGTTCAATATAACACATAAATCAATTCATCCACATAAATTCTCAAAAATCTCATAATAAATCTCAAAATCATGTAAGTAACCACACTAATTGCTAACCGAAAATTATTCTCGATATGTTTGTAGAAAAACTGAATTTTTTCATAGAAGAGTCTTGTGATTATGAGAGCATAATGAATGTTTGACTGTGTGAATTTAATGATGATTAGTAATTAGGTGTATTTTGTGCTCTCTTTTACCCCTTTCTATTTATTTTGCAGTCGAATATAATTTTTAATTTTATTTATGCATCAAATTTAAACCATTAAAATTAGTGGGATCTATGGTCTATATTCATTCATATTTCTATCTTAAATGTCATCCCTATATATATAAATAGATTAAGTTCATATTATAAATAAATTATGTATAGGGGTGGCTCATTACGACATATCGAAAGTTTTTCGTCGTACTGAAAATTTTCGGTACATGATTTTCGCATACCGTTATCATACCGAATATTTTCGCCGTATCGAAAATTATATCGAAAAATTATGAATAAACTTTTTTTTATTGTATCTTATACTAATAATTTATTAACATAAAAATAAGTGCATAAATTGTAAATAAATTTGTTCATACTATGAATTATATTAATATTAATTGATATGTAAAAAATAAGTACAATTGGTCAATTACATACAACTTGATTCAAATAATTTTAACAATATTAGTGAAGTAAAAAATTATTACTATATAGATTATTAATATATATACAATATATATTAGCAAATTATATTTTAATCTTATGTGTAATTATCTTTAAATTTTGTTATCATTTTTTTAAATTATTATAGTTTTACCTTATTAATTAATAATTTAATTTATTTTTTTCATAATAAAGATATTTAGAAATTAATAATTAATATTTAGAATATATTTGCTAAACTCATAATAAATTTAAGATATATCTCAATTTGATTCTAATTGAATAATGATATTTGAACGTATTCGGCTCGATTTGAATATTCATATCAAATTTTAATATATATATATATATATATATACACACACATATATATACATATATATTTATAATCGAATATTTATGAATGTGGAATCGAATATCATAAAATTTTATTTGTATTTGTATTAATCAAATTATAAAAAAAAATATTTTTTAATTCAAATTGTAAATCATAATATGATTATTCGAACACATATATTGAATCAAATCAAAATTATTTGATTTGTTCGTAACCAAAAATATGAATTATATTTAATTTATTGAGATATTATTATAACCACAAAACAATTGTTAAAGCAAACACCAAAAATATTTTTCTTCAATAATACGTTAAATGTCATCACTTGGTATAATACACAATATTTTATAAATATATATGTTATAGTCTTTAACAATTACTTATATAAATTTTACTAAATATAATATACTATTTATTTAAATATTAATATATTATACTCTAATTGTAAAATTGTAATAGAAAATAAAATTGATAATGAAATGTTAATATCTAACAGTATACTTATTATAAATATATTCAAGGAACGTAAATTAAATGTCGAAAATTATTATTCTTAAATAATATATATATATATATATATATAGGGAGTGGTTCAAATAAAAAGGAACAATAAAGTATAAAATAGGAAGTAATCTCGTCCATAGATTTTCATCAACGGACGGATGTGATTACATCTCATATTTTTAAAAATTTGGAGAAGACGGTGCATTTCCACCAATTGAACAATGCACGAGGGTTATTTAAGTAAATTCCTAAATGGCGGTTTTTTCAATTGAATCAATACACAATCATTCTACAAACATTAATTACGTGAATAGAAAATGAAGTTATCATCTTCCATACACAACCACAACAATTCTGCTAACCTCTGCACAAAAATCTCCATACACGACTCTCACCATGC